>KE506869.1:44543-55097 GCA_000441515.1 Elaeis oleifera
CGTCCATCGAAGGAGTTCGGCTCTTGTAGGAAGCGTTGCGGGAGTTCGTCCGTCGGAGGAGTTCGGTTGGCACTGTGGAAGCTCGGCTGCTGGAGAAGTCCGGAAAGATGTTGCACAAAGTCGGAAGTCGGAAGAGTTCTGGAAGGTCGGCTTCTTACGAACTTCGGCTGGGGGTATTTTATACCCAACAGCTATACTAATACTCTAATCACAAGAATTAATATTATAATATAAAAAAAATGAATCTAATTTGTATTGTGGATTCAAAATTTTTGGATTATCTCTCTGACTTATTTTCTTTCACAAAATAATTTACACTTACAATTTAATTTTATTATTTTATTTCTCTTTAATCCTTCTACAATCAATTTCTTTTATTTTTTATTCAAAAAGAAAAATAATTGCCCTAAATCTTCATAGAAATGATCCCCACTCACTCTATCTATATAATTTGAGTTGATTTTTATTCTTAACCGCCTACGACAGTAATCAATAACTAGAAAAATATTTTTTTAAAAAAATATAATTTTCTACATAGAAAAGATGCTAAGGAAAAATAGAAGATGCAATAAAAATTTCAGTATCTATAATCCTTAGCACAAGAAAAGTTGAGGTTTCTCAAGGCTCTTGATAATCCACTACATCAAAGGCACTGAGAAGTTATCTTTTCTATTGTTTTTATATTTATGATTGTTTAATTTAATTGTTCTATATTCTATCATGTTAATTATAAGAAGAATAAAATGTAGGATTTCTCAAGCATCCCCAATGACCATACAAGTATGTTGCAATGAAAACTATTTTCTATATTGTATTTTTTATGCTTCCTTTTTTTGAGAAGATTTTTCCTTTTGCTTTTTGGTTTATCCTTTCTTCCATCAAATAAAAAAAAAGAAACAAAAGTACTTGGTGGCTTAGTTACTTTGGAATATAATATATTGTTGGAATTTTCTTTTTTTTAATTTTTATATTTTTTTCAAATTTCTATATTTAATGTCTTCATTGCATGAATATATGACACCATCTTTATTTGAATTTTGTTCCACCATTAGAACAATAAGAGAATGGTAAGTTAAGAAGTTGAGGGATTTCCTTTCTGCCTATACGTTTTTGCATTGAATTTCTTTATATATATTCACTGTTTATGCCATATAATTAAATTATGGCTTTGCTATCATGCCTATTACCTTTAGCACCAAATTGATTAGGTTAGCATTTGATCTTATAAAGACCCTATTTCAATATTCTGTCAAGAGGTAAATTTTAAAATTTAAAATCTATATTTGTTAAATTTTAGCATCAAAATCTGCATTATGTAGCCTTGATTATAATAATTGACATTCTATAAAAGAGGCAAGCAATAGGTGATTTATTAATTGTAAAGAAGGGATGATCCTCAAACCCAATCAATGAACACATGTAAATGTAAGGTCCTATCCATCTAGGTTAGCCAATTGGCCAAGTTGTGAACTGGCACATGCTCTGCATATGTCGAGCGTATAGCAAACTCCCAAGAGGAGTTTGCTTTCCTTAACAACTCTTAGGAATCAAAGTTTTGGATGGGGCCAGAGGCTACAAAACCTTAGCCTCCACCTTTATTAACAAGTTTAATCCATATGGCTTGCCCTTACAGCCAAAAGCCACTATCGGTTGAAAAAAATTGGTGTTTTCGTGCATGCAGATTTTAAAATTATAACACAATAGAAAATCAGATTAAAACTCCTTTAATCTAATTAGTATGCATTAGATCTAATCTACAAAACACCTAAACAAGATCCTTCATATGAGAGATAAGATTTAGAGATCTGAAAATTTAAACATAAGGAATAAGATCCGATCTTATACCTTTGCACGGATATTTCTTGACCGCGATCTGAGATCCATGAATATCTTCGAGATTTCTTAAAGCACACATGCATCCAGCCTCTACAGATATCCACATAGAGTTGATCTCGATCTGGAGCCTCTGAAACCATCGGAGCACTAGCTTCCTTATAGGTTTCTCTCCTTCAGCAGTTGGATCTATCTTCCTTACAGGTTTCTCTCCTTTAGCAGTTGGATCTGTCTTCTTCTTTCCATCTTTTCCTTTGCAAGAGATTCAAAAAGAAGACAAGAGGATGAAGAGGGAGAAGATGCGTGAAAACCTTCACGCGAAAGAGGAGGAAGAAGAAGAGGAAGAGATCTTCTCTTTCTCTCTCTGTGGCATCAAGAAAGGAGGAGAGGGGGTGCTGATTTTTTCTACCATGAAAAACTTTCTCACGTTCTTTTTTTTCACACGAGAATTGCCCCTTTTTTAATCCCCACGCCCACCCTATCTCAATTTAATTTAAGTTTGAATCAAATTCAAACTTTAAATAGGATAAGATAGAGGAAAGAGAAACTCAAGGGTGCCCAACACTTGGGATGTGCGTCCCATCCTTTTTCATAGTGCACGAAGAGGAGGTGCACTCTCTTGCACGCCCTCCTTCCTTTTTGGTATGGATAAGGCAAGAGAGTCCCAGACCAATGGGACTCTAAAATCCTAATCTAATTCGAATCTGATTTGAATCTAATTTGAGTCAAATCAATTAGGAATTAAGTTTAAATCTTATTTGAATTAGAAAATATAATAAACCAAATATAATCAGATTAAATCTAATTTATCCTAATTTGATCAAATCAAATTACATAGCAACAATTGCAATTAAGTTCTTCTCTAACTCACAAACTCTTAGCAAGTCCTCTCTTGTAACTTTTATAAATTATTTCAATCATTAATCATATTGATAATTGGATCCAACTATGATTCAAAAATATGAATCATGTATTTGATCAAGTCAAAATTCCTATTGTGTGTGATCCCATCGGTGCTATTCTGTCTGATAGTAAGATATACTGTGATCTCCATCAACAGTATCATTGAAATCTTTTTCAATAGATTGGAATAATTTTAACTTTTCTCAATCAAGATCATCGATCTCAAAATGGTCCTTATGAGTCTCACAATCCATCAGTGACATCTAGCAGCATGTAGTGACAATCCAGTAGAATGAAAGGAACGAATCTTAAGGTGTAGTTAACATGTGATTCAGCTCTTCTATCGTGAGTTCTGACAAGATGGAGGTTATGAAAAACTCATCAAACCTCATCATCCATCATATGTAAGATTTAATCAACTCAAGTTCAAATTATAAAATCTCATGGAAATCCTTTTCATTAATCACTATGGTGTGGCCATGTCTTAAGAACCCAGCTTCATAAATTACATAGAACTACTCTTTCTCTACTAAGGTCGATAGATCCCATCTAAGTGCATACCCAACTCTTATAATAAACCTACTATAGCCAATATACACTGTAAGGACCCATATGACTAGGAGATCAAGAATCTATATAGTCAAACTACAGCAATCTTACTGTAAATAGTCGAGGTACCGTAGGTCAAAGAACTACTCGCACTACCATAACATCGAAAAAATTGTTGACGAACGAGTAGACATCTAAATGACTTCTTGTTGTTGGTCACGCTTAGTACTGTGTTCTCTAACAACCATCGATACTCTCGCTCCAATATCCTCATACTGTAGACTCGAGACTTGTCTATCTAAGAAAAGCAATCCGTGCACTAATCTCATCAGATCGATCACCATCCTCATGATGATCCATTGATTGAGAGTAATTTAAAAATTAATCATTGATGATATATTTCTCAAATTCTCAACTCTTGAGAATATGCATCATTATCTTATTAATTTTTTGGCAATTCAAGGACACATAACACAAGAATGGAATAGAAATTATCTATTTATTAATAAATAAATAAATAAGTATAAATTTATATCCTAGAAAGAATACAATGTATCAGTGGGATTGGCTTCTAGGGTATACATCTAACAATCTCTCATTTGCACTAAAGCTAGTCCATCATAAATCTAAGTCCCATCTTTTCAAGGTAGGCTTCAGTCTTCTGCTGGATAAGCGGTTTTATTAGTGGGTCCATCATGTTGTCTGTGGAGTCTACTCTCTGTATCTCGATGCATTTCTTCTCAAAATAGTCACGTATGATGTAAAATCGCCACTCAATGTACTTGAACTTTTGATAAGACCTTGGCTCCTTAGTAAGGGCTATAGCATCACTATTATCGTAGTGCAGTGTGATGGCATCAGATAGCATAACATCAAGTTTCGTAATAAATTTTTATATCAGAAGGCTTCCTTTGCAACTTCTAATGTGACGATATACTCAGCTTTCATGGTTAAATCTATAATAATCGGTTGTTTGAAACTCTTCCAACTTGCCGAACTACCATTGCATAAAATACAAATCCCGATGTAGACCTTCTATCATCAGCATCAGACGTAAAGTTTGAATTAGTGTATCTTTCAACCCACAATTCAGATCCTCCTCCAAAAATCAAGAATAAATCTTTATCCTTCTTAAGTACTTAAGGATACTTTCATAGCTATCTAGTGCTCTTCACTTGAATTCGATTGATACCTGCTTATGACACTCACAGTAAGGGCTATATCAGGTTGTATACATAACATGGCATATATGAGGCTCCCTATAGTTAAAGTATAAGGGATCTTTTCATGTGCTGAATCTCCTTCGATGTACTAGGACACATTTTTTTGGAGAGATGAATACCATGTCTAAGGGGTAGAAGTATTCTCTTGGAGTTTTTCATGTCGAACCTCTTCAGCACATCCTCTATGTACATTTTCTATGAAAAGTTAAGCTTCCTTTTAGATCTATCTCTATAGACCTTTATTCTCAGAATATAGGATACTTTTTTAAGGTCTTTCATGGAGAATTTATTAGACAACCATCTCTTGACTGAAGTTAGCATGAAAATATCATTCCCAATAAGGAGGATATCATCCACATACAGTACGAGGAACGTAACAGCACTCCCACTAATCTTCTTGTAAATATAAAATTCTTATTATTCTTGATGAAATCGAATGATTTGATCGTATTGTTAAAATGAATATTCTAACTTTGAGATGCTTGCTTTAATCCATATATGGATCTGTACAGCTTGCAGACTTTGTGATCTCCATCAATGAAAGTGAAACCCAAATGTTGCTCCATGTAGATATCTTCTTAAGATATCCATTCAAGAATGTAGTTTTCACATCCATCTGTCATATCTTATAATTATAGAAAGCTGCAATAGCAAGTAGTATGTGGATGGATTTTAGCATGGCCATAAGCGAAAAGGTATCCTGATAGTCATGTTTTCGTATTGACTATAACTTTTTGCCACGAGCCTAGTTTTATAGGTCTCTACCTTTCCATTTGCATCTATTTTCTTTTATAGATCCATTTGCATCCAATAGATACTATACCCTCTGATGGATTTACTAAGGTCCATACTTAGTTGGAGTGCATTGAGTTAATTTTTGACTTTATAGCATTCAACCATTTCTAGGAGTCGATGTCTGTCATCACCTTGTGGCAGGTTTTAGGATCATTTTCATGTTCTCTATCTTTTATGAGGAATATTTTCTCTACGTCCTCTGTAATCATACCTATGTATCTTTTAGGAGGATGGAAGATCCTACTAGATCTATGAGGTGGAGGAGGTACTACACATACTAGCTCAGTATTAGTGGGTTCTATAGGATCTATGGCTCACTATTCTTTAGAGACTTTCTTTTTAAGCTCAATTTGCTTCCCATTGCCTCCATCTTGGATAAATTATTTTTCAAGAATATGACATGATGACTCACAATCACATTGTGATCCTCTGAGAAGTAAAATAATATCCTAACAACTCTTTAGAATACCCAATAAACAAGCTCTCATAGACCTAGCCTTTAGCTTGTCCGTCTATTGTTCTTGACATGAGCTGGATATTTTCAAATTTTGTAGATGATTCAAGACTTGATTTCTTACCATGCCACATTTCGTATAGCATAGTAAGAATAGACTTAAAAAAAATTTTATTTAATAAATAAATTGTAGAAAATAAGTATGTTCTCAAAGAAATAAAGGTAAATCAATGAAGCTCATCATGGATCAAACTATATCTAGGAGAGTCATATTTCTTCTTTTCAATACCTTGTTGAGTTGAGGTGTACTAGGAGGTGTCGATTATGAGACTATACTATCTTTTTTGAGATAATTTTAAAATTTTCATTAAGATATTCTCCTCCTCGATCTGAGCGAAGAACCTTAAGAGATTTTTTGATTTATTTTTCTACTTCATATCTGAATTTTTTGAACTTTCAAAGACTTCAGATTTGTATCTTATAAGGTACACATATCCATACCATGAATAGTTATTAATAAAGATAATGAAGTAGAGGTAACCATCTCTGATCTGCACATCAAATGAGCTACATGCATCGGTGTGTTCTAGGGCAAGTATTTTAGTGGTACTCTCCCCATGTCTTACAAAGAGTAATTTGGTTATTTTTCTTAAAAATAGGATTCACAAACTGAACATGACTCAAAATTTAATGAGCCAAGGATCCCATCTCTTTTCAATTTGCTTATTCTGTCCTCTCCAATATAACCAAATCTAAGATGTCATATATACTTATTCTTTATCTCATCTTTAGATCTCTTAGATTCTATGACACTCATTATCTGCTCGGATACATTTACAAATATATCAACATGTAAATGGTAGAGACTATCAATTAAAAAATCATGTGCAACCACTTTATTTCTGAATAAATGGAATAGTTAAATTTAAAATGTATTCATCCTATGCTGGTACAGATACAGAAATTAAATTTCTGCTAACAGCAGGTACATAATAACGATATCTAAGAACTAATCTAAATTCAGATGGTAATCATAGAAGATAGGTGCCAATAGCAATAGCAGTAACTCTTGCTCTATTGCCAACCCGAAGGATCACTTCACCTTCTCTCAGTCCTCTACTTTCTACCAGACCTTGCATTGAAGTATATAAGTGAGCATTAGAACTAGAATCTATTATCCAACTAGAAGTAGAGAAAATCATTAGATTTGATTCAATTACGAGTAGATCTGACATACCTTCAGAAGGTGTGTCTCCTTTCTTTTCTTTAGGCTCTCCAGATATGCTGGACCATTCCTTTTTCAGTGGCCATCGATATTATATTGAAATATTTTTTCTTATCAGTTGCTTTCTTAGGAGTATCCTTCTTTGGCTTATTCTCCTGCTTTATTTTCTGCAGGCTTCTTATTCTTCTTCCAAGTAGCTTTTTCTTGAATGTAAATGCCCGCTCCACAGCAAAAATAGTGTCCCTTGAACTTTTCAAGATCCCCTCAGTGGTCACTAACATGTTTAATAGTTCAGGCAAAGTGCTATCAATCTTGTTCATATGGTAGTTTACTATAAACTGGTCATATGAACTAGGAAGGAATTGTAGGATTAAATCTACTTGCAGTTCTTTATGCATGGTCATTTCAAGCTTCTCAAACTCTTCTAAGTCCTTAATCATTGTTAGACAATAATCATGGACCGACTGTCCATCATGTATCTTAGTGTTGAAGAGTTTCTTAGATACTTTATAATGTGCAGTCTGATTCTGCTTATCATACAACTCTTGTAGGTGAGTTATCATGGCTCTGGCAATCTTCATATCATTATGCTGGTGTTGAAGTTCATTATACATCAATGCCAAGATGTAGCATCTAGCCTTATTGTCATCTTTCATCCATTTGTCCAGTGCTTCATGCTGATCTGCAATTGGATGACTTGGTAACGCAAGAGGTCTTGGTCAAGTACATGGCCTATCTTCTCTGAATTCAAAGCTATTCTGAGGTTTCTAAGCCAGTCTTTGTCGTTCATACCGCTCAATCGATTAGACTCAAGAATTCAGGCTAAAGGGTTGGAAGCTGACATGGTAAACTATGAGAGTAAAGATTCTAGTTAGATATTTATACTTACTCTTTTCAATTTATTTTAGGATCTTTTAAATAAAAGTTTCTTCCACTATTTTTTTGAATCTCGCACACTCCTCTGGTAGAGAAATGAAAACCCCTATGTGACTAAGATTTCAAGTGGATACTGTAGTTCCACTAATCTACGCACACCTCATCTAATAGTTATTAGTGACACACAAATCAATGCATAGACAACTCTTGTCCAATACTTCTCAAGCATGTTGCAGTGATCTTCGGTCTCTAAGTTTATATAGGTCTCACCTGATAGTTATTGGTCCCATTCCTTACTTAAGTCAGATCCACTATTTAAAAGTAAGTATAAAGCTATCATTAGGTCCCTCACCTAACAGTTATTGGGTCCAACTCCATCTTCACCCCATAGCAACTCTTGCTAATAGAGTAGTTGCGTCTTCCCTATGTAATTGAACCACTATATTCAGTCGAGAACAATCAACACCAGTAGGAAGCCCACACATCTATAATGGTAGAAGATCGCTAGACTTAATATGCTTTGAAGAGATTTTAATTAATTTAGGTCTCATCTAATTTATCATCTACATCTCATTTAAATAATTAATCCTAAAGGGCATGGGTAGAGCACAAATCACCAAGCACCTAATTCAAAACTAATCAACCAAATTGGCTAGGTAAGTGAAGATTGGTGGGAGGCTTTCTGTTGCTATTGCAACGGTCCTAATTAAGTAACCACTATTCAACCACTTGCCTTAGATATCAAATTGGTCAATTAATTTCAAAATAGGTTAGCTTAAGTGAATCAAGCTCGAGCCACAGAGTCAAAATCGGATCTTTGGGTTAATCAATTTAAACATATAGATGTTAATCGATTTGATCATCTATAACTATTGATTTGATCTCAAGCACCCTTGACCTAATTGAAATCAACTCCTTGACCCATGCGATCAACTGCCCTTCTTGATTCGACTCCATCATGTGCTAATTGAAAACCCTAGATGTAATCACATTACAGACCTAATTTGATCTACCCATGAACACCCCTCATGCATGAATATAAAAATTTCAGATCTAGAAAAAAAATTTTAGATCTAACGCATGAATCATTAAAAATAAATTCACATATCGAAACAAAATTTTAGATCTGAAAATATCACAACATACATCTCATATATGAAAAATAAAATCAGATCTAACAATTTTAGATTAACATTAACAACATAAGACTTTCAACATCATTCTAGGACAATCTTTGCAATATAACGGATCCCACCATTATGCTAGGACAACCTTATATCAGAATGATGTCAAAAGTAATCTTGAAATTTAAATCTAATAACAGCATACATCTCATGAACAAAAGAAAATTAGATCTAAAATTTTGATTAATCATATCATCAAATGATTTTCAATCATCATTCTAGGATAACCTTTTCAGCATAATGGATTAACGTTATGCCAGGACAACCTTATATTAGAATAATATTGAAAAGCAATCAAAAAAATTTAGATCTGAGAACTACAAATTTAGATTTTGGATCTAAATCCTAATTTCATGCATATGAAAAAGACTCTGATACCATTGTAAGAAAATCAGTGTTTTCATGCATACAGATTTTAAAATTATAGCATAGCGAAAAAATCAGAATAAAACTTCTTTTAATCTAATTAGCATGCATTAGATTTAATCTACAAAATACCTAAACAAGATCCTTCATATAAGAGATAAGATTTAGAGATCTAAAAATTTGAAATATAAAGAATAAGATCCGATCTTATACCTTTGCGTGGGTAGTTTTTCACCACGATCTGAGATCCATGGGTGTCTTCGAGATTTCTTAAAGCCGTACACATGTCCGGCCTCTACAGGTATCCACACAGGGTTGATTTCGATCAGGAGCCTCTGAAACCATCGGAGTGCTAGCTTCCTTGTAGGTTTCTCTCCTTCAGCAGTTGGATATGTCTTCTTCTTTCTATCATTTTTCTTCCAAGAGATTTAAGGAAAAAGATAAGAGGATGAAGAGGGAGAAGATGCATGAACACCTTCATGTGAAAGAGGAGGAAGAAGAAGAGAGAAAGAGATCCTCTCTTTCTCTCTTTGTGGCGTCAAGAAAGGGAGGAGATGGGGTGCTGATTTTTTTCTATCATGAAAAACTTTCTCATGTTTCTTTTTATTTCATACGAGAATTATGTTGAGAAAAATACCTCAAGATTCAATCTACAATAAGTCTAGGATAAGATCCAGGATAATGAATAAAATCTAATGAGTCCAAGAATAGTCCAAACAAAGTCCAGATAGAGATGATACATGTGAGAGAAGGTCGAGAGCAGTTGGTACGGCCCACGAGCCGCTAGAGGAGCCCACGGGCTAGCACAGGCCGGTGGCGGTGCGGACCAGCAACATGGTGGGCTGGCCTAGACAGGCATGAGTGCACGTGCGTGGGTCGCACGGGCACCCATTTCTGTCTAGGTATCGCTGTCCACTATGGACTGAAGGAACCAGATCTAGGATTTCAGGGTTAGATCTTGAAACTTTTTCAAGATCATGCAGCGGAAGACTAAAATAAATCAAAATTTATTTTAAAACCAGAGAATCTCTAGATCTAAGATCCTATTACATGATTATTACATAGCATTAAATCAAAAATTAAATATATATAAAGCATGAACTACATAGTTGATCATATCAACATGTTTCTATACTACATCTAATG
>KE506869.1:88226-104417 GCA_000441515.1 Elaeis oleifera
AACATACTCTATTAACCTAGTATGAGCTAAATACAATTAGCTTCATTATGCACCAAGACAGTATTAAATCAGTCCTCACAGCAAGCCTTGTGGATAGCACAACAAGTCTACTATAGTTCTTGACATAACACTGGCTTAGCATGAAGGAAGGCATGGGTAGTGTTCTTAACACTTCGTCATTATGATTTAATATACTTTGAATAAGAAACTTAGGTCTCAAGCACATCCTAAACATATTCATACATCATTTGCTATTAATATTTAACTACCAGCATGTAAGAGCAAATATAAAGAAAGGCAAATAGTTATGAACTTTTAAAAAATTATCCAAGTCACAGGATGATTTTTGGGTCTAACCCTAGGTGCATCATAGATTGAACCATCTCATGGTCAATCTTAATGCACCGTTGCTCTCCAAAAGCCTGGTAGTAAAGTCTTCATCATTATGAAATTTATCATAAATGCTTGATCTTTATTTGAAAATAGAAAGAATAATTTTATTATTTTAAATAATTTTTCTATAATATTTTATATCAACATGTAAAAATTTCAATCAACGGTTCGAAATATAGAAAAGAAAGGTTCAGCTGATACAATGCATCAGGAGGACCCAGCTCCTATTGCAACTCTTACAGATGTATTAATATAATCAGCTAATATAAAAGCATTCATGCATACATCCAGCACATGGATGTACCATAGTCCATAACCAATCAACATACATTTTATAACTATTATAAAATATAAAAACAAACTACTCATGTTATTTTCATTACGATATTGTTCATACACATGTCAATAAAGATGTTCAAGTTTATGGGTATAGGACCCATTTAGGATTTTCGAATCGGTTCAACACTTGATCTAATTTTAACTTATGTTAATCATTTGTCATTTATTTAAGTTGAGTTGATCAATTCTTAGGTTAAACCTAATTCAATTAGGTTAACTCAGATTTGGTCACCCATAACTCAAACCCTAATCATCTTAGGTAAATGACCATTTGATCAACCTAATTTAAACATGACTTCTAATCAAATTAGAATCATAAATTTAATTTAATCTATAATCATTAATTCTAATCACATTAGAATAATGAATTATAGTTAAATAAATTCACCAGCAAAAATCCTAATTGATGTCTGATGCATCCTATCTATGAGCAAAATTTTTCGGCTCCACACATACCTCAGACATCAACCAAGATGGTCAACCCATAATGGTGAGTGCCCGACAACATGGTGGTCCATGCTTGGATCTTGGATGAATGCATCATATGCAAAAGCCCTAAGTACATCCATATGTACCATTCCATGACACTGCACATCACATGCACAGGATTTCAATTCTATCAAAAATAGATCATAGGATCTAATCTAAACTTGTCACACAAGTCTAAAAATATAGAATTTACTATCCAAAATTTGATCAGGGATTGATAACATTTTATCACTAACAAAATACATAAAAAATATCAACTAAACATCAATCAAAAAATCTGATTTTGATATAGTTTGAACTGGATCTAATCTATATCACAAAATAACATGAAATTTGATTGAATCAATCAAGGGTGGCTCTAATACCACCGTTGGATTTGATGATATAGTAAAATATAAATTTCAAAAATTTTAACATGCATTCAACATTTGAATATCATGTTTAACAAATAAACTAGACCACCGAAATACAAACCCTAGGAACCCCTTGATGGTTACAATCAAACATAAAACATACATATATCAGGAAGAGATCAGAAGTCATATATCAACGAGAAGACCACAATCTGGTAACTTTGAGACCTCCATGAGATTTCAAAGTAGAAGCCCTCCAATAGTGATCCATACGGGACTAATCAAGGTCCTTCCCAACTCGTCATGGTGCTGCAGCCTTCTTCGTAAGCTTGCTGTCGTCCATCCTTCATAAGAACCTATTGCACCAATGCTTGTTTGCCTTCACGACCTCCACTAGAACCTCTTTAGAAATCTTTTCCAAAAAATCTCACCACACATAAATTAGAGTTTATGTTCAGCACATGAACAATCTGATTTCTAGAACAAGTATCTCATACTTTCCATTTTCTCTCTTCCCTTTCTTTTATTTTCTCTCCCTCTTTTCTTATCTTTTTTTCAGATTTTTTTCAATTATTTCTCTCATTTCCATGCCCACTCTTAGCCTATTTGACACATCAAATCAGGTTGTAGTGCCCCCTTTAAATAGGAAACAAGGGGCAACACTATGGGACGCCAACTCTTGGCATCCCTAAATTATTACATGCCACCTAGTAATTTTTGCATGGAATACAAATAGTTGGCATTGAAAAGAACTGATTCACTGGTAGAAGGACACTTCCTTTATCTAGAAAAATAAATACACAATCATATTGTGCATGGGAAAAGAATTAATGTGAGAAACAAAGAGTCCTTAACAATTAAGACTCTTCCACAAACTCAATGTAAATAAGGAAGGGACCAATTAATTTTGGTGTTCAAACTCCTTGCCAGAGAAGGACTCTTCCTTCTCTTCTGTGCCTCATAATCCCAAGAGACATCTCATGTCACGAGGATTTAAGAAACACATAGAAATAAAGGAAAGAATTAAAAGTCCATGTTGAAATGGACTCTTCCATTTCAACGCCAAAATTAAAGGTGGCATCCAAATTAATTTGGCATGGAGTACCTTCCAAGAGAAGGACTCCACCTCCTCTTCAACATCCACATTATCCCAAGGCATTATCACATGGCGCACAAAATAATGGGACATGTGGATCATGTAAGAAATTAAGATAAGTAAAGGAGAATGACTCCTCTCCTAAACTTTCAAAATAAATATGATGCCTATTAATTTCTCTCATGTGGTTTTGACGTGGAGGTGGTTTATTCACAAGAAATTCTTCCATATAAACTAAATAAACCAACTAATAAATAGATGATTCTTACCCAATCACATTAGGTCAAGGCAACAAACAAAAGGTTAGCACAAACACATTTGCATTGAACCCAATTGGGAACTTGGGTTAATTCCTGTGCTAGCAATTCAATTAACATATTGAATTTATAATAAATTTAAATAGATTGGATCAAGATCAAATCACTATTGTGTGTGACCCATTGAGTTCTAAATCTAGCTAGCAGTGGATCCAGACTCTCGACATAATCCTAATCTGATTGGATTAGGTCCGCTCAAGAATCTCAATCAACTATGACTCTTTCTAATTGAATCTTGAATTATACTCTTTTAATTTAATGAGTCTATAAGTCAAGATTAATATCTAGCAACATGTCATGACTACCAAAAATTTAAATTGGTAGAAATATCAAAATTACCCTTCGTGGCAAGTTACCGTGCAATTCAATCCTTCGATCACACAATATCTCGAAAAGGCCATGGGTATAGAAATATGTCAAATCCAAATACCTAACTATATGTATCTCAATTCGATGATGATGACTCGATTGATGAACCAATAGAAACTATTTCTACTGTTCATCTCTGTTCTGGCCAGAGACTCTTAGAGTTACCATCCTATGAGATCACATAGGATGTTCTCTCCTTCTATAAAGAGTGATCGATTCTTTGTTGACCACTCACAACCTTCATGCATACTTCACCATATCCAGAATATCTTAAACACATCTCAAAGTGGTGTGCTAGGGAATAAACCAAAGTAAGGGTCCATGTACATAAGGTACCATGGTGATCTCAGATCAAAGGATCACATGTACATGCACCACTCCCACTGAAGAACTATCTGTTGACATACTGTAAGGCTCCATTATATGTTCTTTCTGCGGGTCTGTTCAGTAAACTCATTCTCTAATAAGCACCTACATCCTTGTATTAGTGTCACCACACAAGTGATTGTGAGATCAACCATCCTCTTCATTGAGTATACAAAAGATGTATCAGTCTTACCGGAGTCATCGATCCCTGACTTAATGATCCAACAGCTGAGAATATTTTAGATTGAGGCTATCAAGATTTTAGATCTCACTGGTATGATCCCATCATGGCCCTAAAATTATTATCCTAATCCATAAAGTTTATCATAAACATATAAATATGATGCAGTAAATGATAAAATATAATATCTCATAAATAAAAATAACTAATATCATGCAAATGAGTAGAAAGAAATAAAGAAAAATTCCTTCGCATCCCCATGTGATTGGCTTGTAGGGCACTATTCTTTCAAAAATTATTATAAATTTATTTATCAAGTATTAGTGAATTAATAGAGGATTAATGAATAATTAGATTACTGATTAGCTTAATTTATTAAGCAAAAAGGATTAAATAAAATCTAATTGAATTGGATTCAACTAGGTTTGACCTGATTAGGTTATGAGATGACCTAATCGTTAAGGAAGAATTATCCCTGATTTGATCAGAACTTGGTTCAATCAATTTTTAATTTGATTAAAATTTGAAAAAAATTATAAACCTAATTAGATTGAATTTCATCTATTTTATTTGGACTAAACCAGATGTGATTTGGTTTTGATTCAAATAAGGAAACAAAGAGTCCATAAGAGAATGGACTCTTCTCCCTTGCGCCTCCCACTTTGCATGCCACTTTTCTCTATGCACAAAATTGTTTTGCATGAGATTTTTCTACAGCAAAGAGGTCTTCTCTCTCCCTTTCTTACATCCAAATATGGATAAAATCTGATATCATATGGTATGTTCAAATTTGATTTGAATGGGATCCCATATAAGATAAGGTTTGACCTTATCTACAACTCTTGCCGCCCATGCCTTCTTTCCCTTTATTTTATGCGATAATATGAGGTATTTTATCATGAAAAATTATATGGAGATCTGATTCCATGAGAAAGAAAGTTGTTTGGGGTGTCCCATATTTTTTGGACATGGAATTGAAAGGAAAGAGGCGATAATGTATGGAAGAGTCCAAACATTGTTGGACTCTTCACCCTACCTTATTACATGTTGAATAAATAGGGATTATTTGTTTTTGTGCATGTAAGAGAGAAAAAAAGGAGCTCTTCACGTTGAAGGGGTTGAGGTGTGGGTTCTTGGCATGAAAAAAGAGAGGAGAGTCCTCTCTCTTGGGGTGTGCGCAAAACCTAGTCTTCTAGAGTTTCTACCTCAGGATTTGGGAAGAGAGAAAATAAGAGAAAAATAATTTCTTCTCCATTCTTCTTTCATCTCTTTATCTCCTCCCAAAGTCTATCTTCAATCTTTAAAAAGATTCCAAAGATTTAAAAAAAGATCCAGATTAGCCAAGGAGAAGGTATTCGCGCAAGCTAGCACTCTCGAGAAAACTAACCAGATCGGAGCTTCGAGTGGACTTCCTATAGAGACCGAACGCATGTGTGGCTGCAAGCAACCAGCAAGGATTATCTTCACCATATCTCTCAACAGTGACGATCATCGATCTATAATCAGATATCAAGTTCTGAACTAAGATAGGTGTAGATTTGATCTAATACTTATATCCATGCATACAAATTTTATCATGTGATTATTTCAGATTTTATATGCAATATATCATATCATAGATCTTGGAGTAGGTTAATTTGATGATTAAATCATATATATGTTAGATTAATTTGATTAATCTAATTATCTTCCACTATAATTTATTCGAAAAATTTAAATACATACATAAAATCACCTACATTTTCCAATACAAGCTCCTTCAGTACCACCAGTTGAGCCTCAGTTGAGAAAATCTACTAAAAAGCATTATCCTTCCCAAAGATATTCTCCTTATAAGTATGTGATGATCACTGATAGGGGAGAACCAAAATGCTACTAAGAGGCTATAAATTATGAGAGAGTGTTAAAAGCCACGTAAGAGGAAATAAAATCCTTACATGAGAACCGTACATTTGAATTGGTGGAACTACCTAAAGACAAGAGAGCATGCAAGAATAAGTGAGTGTTTAGACTGAAACTAAAGAGAAGAGCTTACAGCTAAGGTATAAGGCACGATTGGTTGTAAAAAGATTTGGTCAGAAAAAGGATATTGATTTTGAAGAAATTTTCTCATATATGGTCAAGATGTCTTCAATATGAGTTATTTTGGGTTTAGCTGCAAGCGTAAATTTGAAGATTGAATAACTTAATGTGAAAACTACTTTTCTATATAGAGATCTAGAGGAGAAAATTTATATGAAGTAGTTAGTTAAAAGTAAAGAGCATCTTATATATAGATTAAAGAATAGCTTCTATGGACTTAAGCAAGCACCTCGATAATGGTACAAAATATTTGGTTCCTTCATGATGAACCATGGGTATAACAAAATCATTTCTGATCATTGTTATTTATAAAAAATTCTCTAATGAAGACTTCATTATTCTCTTGCTTTATGTGGATGATATGCCGATTATTGATCATGTGCTAAAAAAATTGAAAGCTTAAAAAGAGAGATGAGTAAGTTCTCTGCCATAAAAGACTTGAGGTCGGCTAAACAAATCTTTGACATGAGAATTACTCATGATAGAAAGAATAGAAAACTTTGATTATCTCAAGAGAGATATATCAAAAAGATATTAGAAAGGTTTAACATGAGCAAGTCTAGACTAGTTTTCTCTCTACTTGTAGGCTACTTTAGATTAAGTTTCAGATAATATCCTACAAGTGAGAAAGATAAGAATAAAAAAATTCTTATGCATCCGCAGTTGGTAGTTTGATGTACGTCATGGTTTGTATAAGGCTAGATATTACTCATGCAATTGGTGTTGTAAGTCTGTTTCTCTTTAATCCTAGTAAAAATATTGGACAGCTATTAAATAAATTCTCACATATCTTAGAGGCACTTCTACAGTTTGTGCTTTGATAAAGGTAAACCTGTATTGGATGGGTACACGATACAAACATAGCTGGTGATATAGATTCTAAAAATTTATATCGAGATACTGTTAGATGTATGCCGTAGAAGTCAATCTGACTGACATATTGTATTATTCTAAGATATAAATTCATACCTCATATATTTATTTATTAATAAAATTGAGTAATTTTCTATACCATTTTGTCATGTGTCTTTGAATCATCTAAGAACTAATAAAATGATGACACATATTCTTAAGAGTTGAGAATTTGAGATATATGTCATTGATGGTTAATTTTAAATTACTCCGACCGATGGATCATCATGAAACGATGATTGATCCAATGAGGTTAGTGCATGGATCACTTTTTTAGGATAGATGAGTCTCAAGTATACAGTATGGGGATACTGAGCGAGAGTGCAGATAGTTGTTAGAGAATAACGGTACTAAGCATGACCAAAATGAGAAGTCACTTAGATATCTACTCACTCATTAGTGACTTTCTCGATACTGTAGCTGTATGAATAGTTCTTTGACCTATGATGTTTCGACTGTTCATAGTGAGGTTGCTATAGTTTGACTGTATATTCACTTAGTCTCCTAGTCATGTGGATCTTTGTGGTGTATGTTGGCCATAGTAGGTTTGCTGTAGGAATAGGATATGCACCTAGATGGAATCTATCGATCTTAGTAGTTAAGGAGTAGTCCTATATGATTTATGAAGCTGAGTTCTTAAGACTGTGGCCATGATAATGTGATTAATGCAAGGGATTTTCATGAGAAATTACGAGTTGAACTCAAGCTAATTAAATCTTATATATGACAGATGATGGGGTTTGACGAGTGTTCTATGACCTCCATCCTGTCGGAGTTGACGATAGAAGAACTAAATCACATGTTAACTACACCTAAAGGTTCAGACTCTTTCATTCTTCTAGATTGCCACTACATACTGATAGGCATCACTAGTGGATTGTGAGATCCATGAGAATTAATTGATGGTCAATATTTTTCATTGGATGAGTTAGAATTGTTTTAATCTATTGAAAAGAGTTTTAATGATATTCATGATGAAAATCATGATATATCTCACTACCAAATATAATAGAACTTATGGGGTCATACACAAAAATTTTTTGACTTGATCAAATAATTAAATTATGAATTTGATTCATAGATGAACTTAATTATCAATTTGATTGATGATTGGATCAATTTGTAAAAGTTACAAAAGAGATTTGCAAAAGGATTAGTGAGTTAGAGAAAGAACATTAAGCATTTGTTGCTGCATTAATTATTAATTATTTGATTTGATCATTTAATTAATGATTGGGCTTTATACAAATTAAATTGAATTTAATTTGATTCAATTTAGGGCTATTCCTAGTCAAAATAAGATTTGGCTGAACCTAATCTAAATTGGTTTGAAACCAATTCAAAAGGATTACGAGAGGAGTTTCCAGCTGGACTGGGACTCTCTTTCCTTTTGCATGCCACAAAGGAAGGAGCACCAACCACATGGAAGCAAGGGCCGATGCCCCCCCATGGATGTGTGTGTAATAAAAGAAGGGAGAGAGGGCACGGCCAAGGTGTTGACGTGCCCCTCTAGGCTTCTCTCTCCTCCCTCTCTTTCTTATCTCCTTATCCCGATAGGATTTAAGATTTGAATTTGATTCAAATCCTTGAAATCTGAATTTGATTTAGGTTGATCTCATGGAAGGATAAGGAATTGAGGTCTATAAACAGGATTCATTGGAGAGGATGCCCTAACTTTTGAAGAGATCCCTCTAGGCCCCTCTCTTTCTTGCCCCCCACCTTCTCTTCTTCTTGGTGCAGCCCAACAAGAGGAGGGTGTTCTTCCACCTTTCCTTTCTTCTAGTTCATCATCCTCTTGATCAATACATGAAATAGGATATTAGAAGTATTAAATTTTGTGTTATTTAATTTATATTAGTTTGAATTTGATGCTTCTTAATCACTTTTGCAGGTAATTGGTAGATAGGTCCATTCAAGTTAATTCAAAGTGATTTTGACCCAAGTATGATGGCAAAAAGCAACCACATCAAGGGGAGGAAGATCATGTAAGGGTTTAGAAGCAACATCTCCAATCCAAGGGCTACAATTCATGATGTAATCCTCAAAAACAAGAAACCCTAGGCGCTATGTCAAATCAAGGGCCAAGAATCAATCAATTGAAGATCCAATGGCCACATTTCAAGGTGCCCTAATTAATTAATTAGAAGAAGAATTTGAGCCATCATCCAATCCAATCAAAAGAGGAAGATTATCAATGCAAAAGAGGGAATGCTTTTTTTGGCTGAAGCATGGCATGCCGCTTTGTGCACTAGCTGCTGTGCATGGGAGCTGACGAGGATGCATGTGCGATGCAAAAGAAAGAAAAGGTGTGGTGTCGACCCACGAAGTGTTGCATATGCAGCACAAAATGTGGACTCACAGGGTGGCTGTACGCAAAAGACCAAAAAGAAGAAAGAAGGACATACATGGCAATAAGGAAAATGAAGAAAGTTTTTTAGGGAGAAGAAACATGGGCATGCGGAAAGGAAAAGAAGTTACGGAAAGCTAAAGGATATACACAGGATTTAGGAAAAGAAATTGTTTCTTTTCGGAAATTTGTTTATAGAGGGAATGAGAGGCGTGGGTAGCTTTGTTTTGGGGAGATTTTTGGAGCTTTATTTAAAGGAGGCTGTGGCCTTAAAGAGAGGACATACATCTCCTTTTGGGGGATCATCTCCCAAGACCCCACAAGCTACCGTCCCCTCTTTTCCTCTCTCTTCTTCATGCCAAAAAGTCCAGGGAGGTCCTAATCCTAGCAACCCCTTCTCCTCTTCCTTGCCACCATCATACTCCTCCATAGATCCCTTCTCCACATCCTAAAAGATTAGAAGAGGTACTAACCTTAGCATTCTTTTCACTAAATCTAGGAGAGGTCCTAATTCTAGTGCTGCTATCCTTCTTCTCTATTATCGTCATACTTTCATCTACCTTTCTTCTTTGGAGTTTCTAGATCAAGCTTTCTAGCCATCCTACCACTGTCTGTATGGAAGAAGATGAAGGATTCAAGGAAGCACACCTACCATCGGGTGCAGTTAGAAGATTCAATTTGGTGTTAATTATCTTGTATCATACTTTATTTTTCTTTTATGTATATTTATTAGATTAATAAAAAAAATTATTACAATTTTTTATCTGATTATTAGTTTCTCTCAATCTATTTTTTCTTTTCATTTTGAAACAATCGAACTTAGATCCCTGAGGATACAATCCCGACTCATCCTATCTACATAGTAGTAAGTAAGATTAATTTTGGTGCACTATGATACGCATCAAATTTTGATGCTATTTTCAAAGATCTTGGCGCTATTGTTTTGAAAAAAAAATAGAAAATTTTTTTTTTCTGATTTACTATATTTTATTTCATGGTTATCTTATGTGCTTGACTGCTTTACTACTTTATATTTTTAGTTGATTATTTCTTTCTTTTGCACTCTTACTTTTTGTACTTTATTTTACTAATTAGTAATTTATCTTTTATTGTTAGTTAATTTATTTTAATTGCTTAATCACCTTTTATTTATTTTTTTAAAATTTTACCTTATATTACTTTTATATATGGTAAATTTACTACTTTCTAGCTAGATTACTTTATTTGCATGCATAAAATTTTTTTTGCTTCCTATAGCCTAGTGAATTACTACTTTTTATAGTTTAGAATAATTTACTGCTCTTAAAGTAGATTTGATTCCTTGCTTTATTTGTAGGT
Organism: Elaeis oleifera; assembly: GCA_000441515.1. Taxonomy (NCBI): domain Eukaryota; kingdom Viridiplantae; phylum Streptophyta; class Magnoliopsida; order Arecales; family Arecaceae; genus Elaeis; species Elaeis oleifera. The sequence continues at coordinate 98,809 of KE506869.1, forward strand.
TACCTAGTTGTCTTTTAATCTTAGCATAATTTACTTTTCATTTAGTTAGATCCTATAAATCTCCTCAAATCTAATTAACTTAATGAAAACTTACCTCTTATTCCTTCTTACTTAAAGATAACTAACATAAAAAGAAACAAAGACACCACATAATACTTAACTAAAATCGAAAAACTAATTAAACCTTAAAAGCTTTTACTTGTATTGGATATCCTTCTTTTTGCATTGTATATCTTCCATAAAATACTTTAAGAGCACTTAATCCAATTAAATAAAATAAGATGGAGATTTGATCACCCTTTCTTAGCCCAAAAATCACTATCCTTCATATTATATTAATCTAAATCTTTAATTTAAAATCAATTAGATGTTGATCCCTAAGGATTTCGAGCTCAATAAGACAAGTGACCTTGAGAGTTGGACTAGGTTAGACTTGGTCAGCTAGCTGGTATCTAGGCAAGTGGTTTGTAGGACAACTGAGCTCGAAGGAAGGTGGTTTATAATTGGTTCCATTCGTTGATCTGGCTAATTTAATTGGTGTCTAAAGAAAGCAACGGGGGGACTTCCACCAACCTTATACTTACCTAGCTAGTTGGTTGGTCAAGCTCCGACTTGGAGGGCTTGAAGGCTAACTTGGAACATTTAGGAGCTATCTAGAATTAGGCTAACCCTAGGATAGAGTTGAATTGATTGCATTATTTGTTTGAAAAACAACAAAATAGTTAAAACAACCTTCTCATTTATCATCTCTAGGACTAGGACTCTCTTAAGGTTCTCATCTTTAGAACTTCTCTCTTTCTTCCTCTTCTCTTCTTCTCTCTCTCTTCTCATTCTTCAGAAAAAATTAATAATCAAAAGAGAATTGTTCTGATCTAGACCCTTAACTACATATCAGAACAATCTGAATAATCTGATAAATTAGATCTATGCTGGGAATATAGATCTCTATAGTAGAGTGGATGAGCAATCCTATAAATTAGATCGCCTACTGGATATCAGACACTCTCCCTCTCCATCTTTTCTTCCTGCATAACAAGTTGAATGCTCAGTCGTGTACCAATTTTTTGAGTTTATGTATGAGCAAGTTCATCAAGATCAAACTCAAATATTCTACAAATCAAGAAATAACCCATATTTTAATACTTACAATCCAAGCTGGGGGGTTCAACCAAATTTTTCGTGAGAACCACAACCAGTGGTTATCCCAGTACTATAAGAATCTACATTCGTAGATGGGCCTTATTACGATATGTCCTATTCACAATATCAATTTTCTCCAACTATCTATAGCCCATCATTTGAAGAGAAGGTTCTACAAGCATTAGACAGGATAGAAAGCATCAATAATCAGATCCTTCACTCCTCTATACAATCCATAACCGAACTAGAGATTCAAATTTATCAACCAGCAATCACATTCAGTAGGAAGGAAAGAGAGCTGTCTAGTCAGTCTGAGAGTAATCCAGAGGGACAATGTCTGGCTAAAAGTTTTAATGTCCCTATAACTTTTTTTGAACAACTGATTATGACTCTGGAGAATGAAATGATCATAGAATAATCCTGCACAACCAAAAAACTAACACAGATAATTTGACTAAGGTAGAAACATATAAAGAAGAATTAGAATGGTAGGATGAATCAATACCATCATCACCTTACCTTCCCCATTCCCAAGTCCTCTAGAATCACCCATTCCTTTAATAGGAAGAAAAAAAAATTGATGAAATGATGGAATTAAATGAAACTTCTCAAGGATGATAAATGAATAACACAATAGAGGAAGCTACACCCATAATTCTTCCCCAGGATTCGTTAAATCCCTATTTGGCTCAATTTGGGGTGGAAGATTTTGATGTAGATGGGTATATCATAGAATAAATGGCCTAGTAGATACGTCCTATCCCAAAACTACCTCACTTTGGATCGAAAAATATGAGCCATCACTTAGCCCCCTAATAGCTCTCTTGTTAGAATCACCACCTGCTTTAGAGCTGAAGCCACTTCCTAATGCACATATTAACATTCTACCAGTGATCCCTAATTAGGAAGCCTAACTTGTAGGTATTCTAAAAGCACATAAAAAAGCTATCGGATGGGATATTGTAGACATGAGGGATAATGATTTTAAGATTTTTATGATTGATTTCTTTGTATTTGGCACTACTTTTGAGAACTATCTCTAAAATCTATCTACAGTACTAAAATGATGTATGAAGATAGATTTAATGTTAATTTGAAAAAAGTGTCAGATATTAGATTAGAAAGGGATTATGCCGAGACATATCATAACTGAGACAGAGATTGGGATAGTCATGCTATAGTTGAAGTAATTTCTAAACCACCACCTTCGATCTCAGCCCAGCAAATACCATCCCTTCTTGATTTTAATATTTCTAGATTCTATTGCAATGTGCTTGCTCAATATACTCTATTGGTCCGGGCTAATCGTTGTAGAATATTTTATGGATGTTTTACTGATATGATGATAAGGTCTCCTGATTGATCTTATTCTTTTGAAACCTTGAGGGATATACCCAAGTTAGTTCTAAGTGAGACTCCCTCATAGTATCCGACTGAAGATGTTAAACTTAGCACTTGTTGGGAGGTAACCCATTTTTTTAGGAGTAGTCTTATTAAAAATTTGGCTGAAGACTTTAAACTTAACACTCCTGAAAAGCAACCCAGATCCTTACATTTTATATTCATTTTTTTTTAGTTTATTTAAGAACTCGACTCCAAGAAGGACTATCAGTCAAGTTAGGTGGGAGACTACATTTGCTATCCTCAAGGACCAGGTTGAGCCAGGAACAAATAAAGCTCAAGTGAACTACTTCCTTTCCCTTTCTTTTTATCTATTACACTCTATTTCTCTCCTCCATTAAGGATAATGTCATTTAAGTTGGAGGGAGTATAATAAAAAAATTAAAAAATCTTCAAATAAGTTAGTATTTAGACACCTAATTACGCTCAAGAATCGAGCTGAACCAAGTATTTTTTAAAAAAAATAAATTGATATACAGATCAGAGAGTTTGTGAGATACTGAGGGATCAAGTATTAAGAAAATCCAATAAAGAGCTAATCTAGAATATAAATATTTTTCTATGAGTATTTTAATTTTTTTACCAGCATCAAAGAAGAGTTTACTTTTTATAAACTAGCATAAGGTAACTATACGTTCTTCATAAATAAAAATCACTTTTAAAATAAAATAATTTTCAAGTACTTCACGTTGAGTAACCAGGCCTCTTTGCCTAAGCAAGTATTGAGTTTTGCATCAAAAGGTATGAAAGACAAAGAAGTTCTGTTATAAAGCTAGTCTTAATTTATAGCCTGTTTGATTCGAGCTAGTAAATCTGAGGGATATTTTATATCTAGTGCCTAAAGCTATCTAATTTGGGAGTCATTAACTGAAAACTTGCTATATGGGTCAGATAGAAAGCTAAAGAGGTTAAGATACTCATTAGCGGTACAATATTCAAAAAAAATCAATAAATGAAGGACAGAAGTAACACTACACTTATCCAAATAAAAGTTAGATGATTTAGAGATAAAGATAGGGGCAATTGAAGAAAGTCCGACTTTCGGGATATGCATGCAAAAATCAGATTACAGCAGAAACTAAAGCTGGCCTAGATTTAAAATTATTTTAAATCGAATATGCATAAAATATATAGATCTAATCTATATATACTAGGATCGTTCACATACTAAAATTAAGATGCTAAAAATAAAATCAAACTTAGAGTTAGACCTTTATCTTTGTACGAATCGATGATCTCCGTAGCTGATGATCGTGGAATACTCAAAGATTTCTCGAACAGCCGCACATGCATCCAACCTCTACGGATATCCACATAAATTCTCAATCCGATAAGAGGCCTGCAGCTTCACCGGGGTGCTAGCTTCCTTGTAGAAGATACCTCCTGATGGTTGATGTTACTGATCTCCATCATTACTCTCAAGCCTCTCTCAAAGAAGATGAAGTAGAGGAGGAAGAAGAGGATGAAAATAAAGAGACTTTCTCCTTTTCTTCCTAGAACCCATGCATGAGATCTCTACGCTAGAGATTTATCATCCTAAGAAAGAACCTCTTCTTTCTTTCACGCCTAAGAGAAATCCTTTCTCTTTCTTTTTCATGCCTGAGAGAAACCCTTTCTCTCTTTCAAATTTTTAGGTTGAAAACCTCTCAAAGCCCCTTCCAAAACTCATGGCAAGAGAAACTATTCTTCTTTTTTTCTCACACCAAGAAAGAGCCTAACTTCTCAATTTTTGTCACGCTCAAACCTATTGTTTCCCACGCCAAAAACCCCTTTTATAGGCATTGGATAGGGTTTAAAAAAGTATTTGGGGGGCATCCAACTCTTGGACGCCTCCCTTCTTTTAGCGTGGATGAGGGCGTGCAATACCTCATGAAAATACTCCTAGGGGCATGATTTATTTTATGCAAAAACAAAAGGGCATGGGAGTTATGGATAAGAGTCTTGGGGGCATCCAACTCTTAGGCGCCTCCCTTATTGTTTCCTACTTTTATGGCATGAAGGAGGGCTTTAGTGCATGGAGTTCTTTCATGCTAAAACCAGGAAATAGCATGGAATAATTGGCGCAAATCATAAGGGTGGTGTGGGGTTCCCATATGGCGTTAGGAGAGGAAGAATCCCAATCCAATTGGGATATCCTTTTGTACCTTGTTTAAACCAAATCAAATCCTAATCTAATTAGGAATTGATTGGACCCAAAGAGATTAAAATCCTAGTCCAACTAGGAACCCAATCTCTCTTGATTAGATCCTAATCTAATTAGTAATTAGATAGCACCCAAATCCTAATCTAATTAAGAATTGGTCTCTCTTGCAATTAGATTATCTCATAATCCAATTAGGCTTGATCTAATCAAATTCAAACCAATCTAAATTGATTCTAATTCAATTAGACTTGATTTTAGCCTCATTGCCTAATTAAATTGAGTCAATTAGTAATCCAATTACTAATTAATCCTCATACAACTTACTAACTCTTAGTAAGTTAGACAATTGCAATAATTGTATTGGATTAATCATCAATCTTATTGACAATTAGATCTCTCTGTGATTCATAATCATAGATCAACTATCTGATCGGACAAAGATCTCTTTTGTGTGTGACCCCATAGGTTCTATTCTGTCTGGTAGTGAGATATACTGTGATCTCCATCATAATTGTTGGATTTTCTATAGGTGCTAGTACATTTAGATTTAAACTTTTCTAAATCCAAAATGCAGCGAAAAATTTGATTAAAATATTTTTAATCTAAACATATATTCATCATATGAAAGCACCTATAGATCTAGTTCATATACTAAAATTAATATAAATTGATTTTAAAGATGAATAAATGAAAGCTTATAATCAAATCACATACCTGAATCACTTTTCCTTTGCTTCAAACCTGTAACTGGGGTTGAATCTAATTCAATCCCTGGATCTGGGTTGATCAGGCTCTGAATCAGTAGCACAAACGTCCTGCCTCTACAGATATCCATAAGATCGATTCAATTATTTCTCTTGGATCTTGCTTGCCTGAATAGGCTTGAACCAAGCCTGGATAGGCTTGAAATTGTGAACCCTTTTGA
>KE506870.1:17599-34182 GCA_000441515.1 Elaeis oleifera
AATATATTAATATGTTATAATAATATCTTTATTAATATAACATAATATATAATATAATGTTATTATATATAATAATAAAATATATAATATTAGTATATTATATTAAATAATATAATATATTATATTATATTATAATATACTATATTAAAATATATTATATTATATTTCATTAATTATATAAAATCTGCATATGATCGGCTGGTCGGCACAAGGTTCATTGAACCTACGAGCTACAGGTCCGCTACTAGGTTGCTTGAACCATTCAGTCCGATCTACGTAGAGATATCTTGGCATGAATTAATTCAAAAATGCGAGTACGTGCAAATGGTTATATTTTTAAATTAAAATTAATGAATACAATTTCAAATAAGAAAGACTAAACTACACTGTTCTTAAAATAATTTCGAATGAAATTTGCAACGAAACAAAAGGCAAGAGAAATTAAAAAAATCATTGTGAGTGATGTATTTTATTCTTTACATATGGATGATTATATTTATATATTTATTCTAATAATTAATAACTAAATCTCTTTTTGCAGATTGGAGCGTATGAGAATGAAATTTCTGTTATTAATACGACTATGAAGAAAAGAGATATGCATGGGATACAATAAATGGTCGTACTCTACTTAATGATGAGAATTTTGAAATAACTGATGTTGAAAATATTGATTTAAAAATAATTTTTCTATCAGCAGAAGACAAAATAATTATGTTACTTCTTATTATCACGTTATTTAAACAATTTGACTTTATATTTTTATTTAGAATATTTGATATTATTTATGATATCTTTATATTATATTAATTTTAATTTATAAAAATATTATTTTAAAAAAATATATTCAAAATATGGTCACAGAATGTCATAATTTTTTCTAAATATGAGGGATATTTTTGTCATTTAAAATTTTAACGAAAAGGTAGAACAGTAAGCATTAAATATGCTATTAAATATGCGTTGGAAAACGGTGGCTACATACTTTAAAATGATTGGGTGGTGTACTCCACGTCACTTTTATTGCATCGTACGTGGTGCACAAAGACTTTCCCTATGGATATTTGCAAGTGTATATGAACACATATCTTTTCCTAATTTTGATTCTTTTGTTATGAAATATGTTTCAGTGTTTCACTCTTCTTTCTTATCCCAGACTGCAAAAAGCGGCCCCTTGACATATTCTATCCAAAAGAAAAAAGCATCCAGAGAATTTTTGCAGTATGGTCTTACCATTGCTACCTTGACTGTTGTTTTTTTCTTAATATTTTTGTTCATGTTTATTTTACATATATTTTTAAAAAGATTTGTTTGAAATTTGAATGACATCACAATCAAAAAATATATTTTTTTAATATATAATTGTGCAGCACATAAAACTTTATATATCTCTAAAGAACTATAATAATTATGTATGCACATGCTAACATTTTATATTATCAACAAAATTATGTTATATTGGTCAATATTCAGTGCATTAGGCACCATATGCAGTCATTTGAGGTGTTACAATATGCAGTGAACAGAAACTTCTTCAATTTTTATCTAATATTTTATTATTATAATATAAAAAATAATTTAAACTTTCAATTCACGTATCTAACTTTAATAACACGTCATGTATCTTTTCTCTCTCTTCTCACTACTTTCTCTCTTCATTTTCTCTCTTCACAAGGAGAAGATTTTTTCACCCTTCTACCTCACCCATGATATCTTTTATACTATATTAAATTTAATTATAAAATATTATTTAAAAAATAATTATATAACATACATCATATAAATTTAATTAATATATATATTAAAATTGAGCCCTCTACGTTGACAGGGCCTCCGTTAGATACGTGGTCACAACTTATAATCTCCTTCAGCCATGTTGCAGCGCTCGCGGAAGCTCTCGCAGCAGCGCTCCCGGAAGCTCTCAGGCGGAAGTGCCACGTCACAGCGGGCGCCCGTTTCACCCGTGTCAGCACTGCCTCCGCCGCGGCACTGTCGGATGCGGAGAGCCTTGGAGCTACGGGTCCGCGCCTTCCTCGACCTCACTCCATCAAGCCTTCAGAGCATCGGTAGACATCCTACGTCATCTGCTACGATGTAACTATTCGCATTGTCCATGAGCAGCTTCCCGTCGGATGAGAGGTCGCAGATGGTGGCCGTCGCCGGCCAGTATGTGTCGGAGCCATTGAAGATGACAGTCTTATTAGATGACTTGAGGACCCACACCGCGGAGAAGTAGCTATTGGAGGAGGAGGGGATGAAGCCGACAGCGAAAGTTCGTTTTGGGGAGACGAGGATGCTGTTGTTTGAGGGAAACCAGGGGTAATTAGCGACAGAGAAGGAAGTAATTAGCTTTTGGGCTTTGGCTGATGGGTGGAAGCTTAGGAGGAGGATGGAGAGGATAAGGATGGGAACTGGGGGAGGAGCCTTCGATTAGCATTTTGATGAAGCTGTCGGCTTCTCATACTCTCAGAAAGTACTATTAATTGGTGGAAGAGGAAACTAAGGGCTTTTGGGCTTTGGCTGGTGGGTGAAATCTTAGGAGGAGGAGGAGGACGGAGAGGATAAGGATGGGAACTGGGGGAGGAGCCATGGATTAGCGATTTATGTGTATCACAGATCCTAGATTTTGTTTAAAAGGGATTGGGAACAAGAGAGGTTTATTAGAACTGTCGCAAAAAAAGAAGAGGAATATGAACAGATTTGTTTAATTTTGCTGTATAAGGTTTGATATCCGAAATAAAAGAAAAGAAAGCAAACATAGGGAAATTACATGAAAAGAAGAGGTAGAATCTCCAAAAGTTTATGCAAGCACCATGAGTTTATTAATAACCTTAGACGGTCACAATCCCCAGCTTGCATCCTAAGAAAGGATTTGGAGGGTTCAATTCTATTGAGATTGCTTCAATAGCGTCAGGAGCAGCCATTGTTTCAGTCATCTTAATTAGCACTGATTGCCCTCTACATATACACCAGAAAATGTGCGCCAAGATTTGCAGGTCAGTCTTCGAGAAGAAGAGAAGTCATGATTTTCATAGACATCGGGGTTCCTATAACCTATGAGAGTGTTGTAGGAATTTTAATACAAGCAACTACATTGGAAGTGGAGTGTTTGGAGACACATACAAGGCTGAGATTTCACCTGAAGTTGTGGTGGCTACAAAGAGACTCTCAGTAGGGAGGCGTATTCAGCAGTTCCATACAGAGATTAAAACCCTTGGGAGGTGGCGCCACCATATTCAAGTATTTCATGATATCTGTTGGTTTATAACAATTTAATAAATTATAAAATTAATAAAATTTACTATGTATATTTTAGATACATATTTTAATAAATTTATTATATATATAAATATATATAATTAAGTTTTGATGGGAGGTATTCGACGAATAAATTTCAAATCCAATGAATTTTCATTTCTTCTTATTTTTATTAATAAATAAACAAATAAATTAAATATTATTTAAGCTGGTATATATATAAAAACGGAGGCTCCGCGTTGGCGGTTTTCGGAAAAGGGGAGGGAGCCGTGGTGCTTGGTTCGCTTCAAGCCATCGCCTAGGCTTCCTTGTTCACCCGCTTCATAGATTACGTCTCTCCGTGACGATCTCGAGGTTGAAGGTGCCGGTGGCGAGGCCGCCGGTGGAGAAGCGGAGCAGGAGCTGAGCGATCCAGTAGAGGATGCCGCAAAGTGATGTTCCTGCCGATGAAGGCGTTGAAGGTCACCGTCGGATGAGGGTGGAGATGGACTCGGCGAGCACGGCCTTGAGGGTCCCAACGCTCGCGTAAGTGGATGGGTCAACGGATCGCCTGGCTAGTCCGGCACGACGCCGCTGGGGAGGCAGAGGCGGATGCGGCAGTGGAGGAGAAAGAATGGTAGACTTGGAGGGGTTCTCAGACTCGAGGAAGAGGAGCTGGGCCGAGGATCCTGCCGACAGAGCCACCGACGGCCTCGCCGACGGACTCGAGGGACTCCCGAGCGGCGCCGGCCGAAGGAGCCCGTGGGCCGGAGCAAGCATGGAGGCCATCGCCGAACGGGAAGCAAAGGGCAATGCGAAGGACTGAAAGGCCTCGGAGGTGGGGTATTCGAGAATCAGCGGCCTGGGGAGTACCAGGGGATCGAGGGTTTGGTGGGCCACGACGATGGTGGAGAGGACCAACAGGAGAATAAAGCATGATTCATGGCTGAATGATGAGGGATTTGAACGGCTTTTTAAGGGGGGGAAGCGTTTTCTATCGGGAAGGAGAACGATGGAGATATTCTAAATTTGGTTTTGATTCAGATATCTACGTGTTAAACGCATTGATCAACTTGTACTCGGTTTGTGGGAATTTGTCTGATGCTCGACCCGTGTTTGATAAAAGTCTCATCTTGGATTCTGTTTCTTGGAACTCGATTCTTGCGGCATAATGTCCAGGCTAGTGATGTTGAAGAAGCGGTTCAAATATTTAGGCGGATGCCAGAGCCGAATACAATTGGATGATGCTCGCAAGTTGTTCGATGGAATGGATGCAAGAGATATTGTCGCATGGACTGCTATGATTTCTGCACGCGAATCATCGGTTTATGTTATACTTATTTTTATAAATTAATATAAAATCATCACAGTACTTGAGAGAGATTAGAGGGTTTCATGAGTCCCGATTGAATTTTTTTTTGAAGGATATGAAATTTTGTGCGAGTTGCCGCGGTGTGAGTTAATCTTTTGAAGTTTTGAGATTTTTCGAATCTCTTCACATCACATCACATCTCATACATCATACGAAATTTATAATCTAATTTTTAAAAATTATATTATTTTAGATCATTTTTATAATTTTTTTAATTTTTTAAATTTTCGAGAAGCGTCGCGTTGTCTCCCTCCTTTTCATTTATTAAGCATAGAGATGTGATAGCTTCCAACTCTTATCGTGTTGCATGTTAATCTGCGTGTAATTCCTTTGCTGGGCTTTCTCACACTGTATGTATCATCGTATGTGCTTATTCTTTGTTAGTCATAAAATCCGAATGACTCTGCCTCCCGTTTCATTAAAAGCAAAAATAAAAATAAAAGTAAAATGAAAGTATAGAATCCTGTTCTGGGCTTCTCCTTCCCCTTTTAACCTTCCAAGTTCCAACTTTCAACACAGGAGACCTGGTACCGCCTGGGAGAAATGCATTGCCTACCAGTAGGGTCTGGCTGCTGTTTCCTTCATGACTTCAGTTTCGGGTTCTAACTGATCGAATCTATGCAATGGTCGAAGTACGGGAAGCTGGTTTCGAGTTTTGTTTATAAGTTACCTAACATGTCACGTTGAGCATGGATCAAATTGGCTTCCTTTATGGCTCAAAAAGGTCTCGCTTCAGGTAAACCTTCTGGCCACCGTCCACCAGAGTACCACGCCCCTTCTAAAAGAAATTCCTTGCCCAAAGAGGAGGTGCAACCAACAGGAACCCAACGCGTTACTCTAAACACCGCAACATGCTTTATGAAGCTTGGATTATCCTGTCTGCAAGGTGCACGCAGTGGGAATAGGTCATATTATCAAATCTACCATAAACCATCCAATTGGAGTGGCTCATCCTCTTGCAAGTTGAGATACGGTGAGCGAGGCCACAATAATAACACATGGGCTATGTATATTAGAGTTTATCATGTTCAACCAAACACTGTAAATTCAATCAGCTGCACTAACAAGCTGCATATGAGGTTAAACCTAAGCACGCCAAACATGTAATTTGCAATGTAAAAAGATTTTAATCATTTGTTACCAAACAAGCTCACCGCTCACTCCCCATTCCAATTCCAGTAACCGTGGATATGCTCCCGTGTCTAGCGGCATTTGCAAAACTAGCTAGTCTGTAAATAAGCTGAATGCAGTTGGCTCACACAAGTGTATACAACACCCTGTAACCCAACTCACTGGAGGAAACAAGTGATGGCAATTCCAGAATTTGATTAGTTCGATCACAGAGTTTCTCATAGTAAACCAAAGCAGACAAACGGAGCTTGCTCACCGACTACCGTAACTGGCGTCGTCGCATGTCGAGTTACTTATATTGCTTCCAGTAGAATAGACTAGGAGAAAGAAAGAGCCACTCGGCTACCTTAAATGGTACTAGTTGCAAGCTACATTAACGAGATGAGATTAAAAAGTTCCAGCATGCATATTGGATATAATAGGCAAAAAGGTGTTCTAGTCATAATGCAGGCATGCAAGCAACGAAAGCATACACATACATAATATACCGTGATGGATTACACGGCTTGCTTGGTTGCTCAAGATCAACAAGAGGAGGAATATTGGAGGTGAGCGGCGGCGGCAGAGTTAATTAAGAGGAAGGGAAAGCGAGGCAGCAGCAGGACGGGGCAGTGGTTGAAGCCATACCAGACGGCGTTGGGGAGAGGGGTGCCGTAGTAGAAGGTGGTGGCCCGGCTGGCGTGGGGCTCGTACACCTTAACCCATTCCGGGGTCCAACCGTCCCACCCGTCCCGCCGCAGGTACAGGTAGCAGATCCCGTACCCACACGGCCCCTGGATCTTGAACGTGTCCGTGGAGCAACGCTCGAACGTCCCCGTCGTCGGATCGTCCAGCCTCGGTGCATACACCTGATCATCAATAAACCACCACCACCGTCATCATAAATATATGCAATTGGATGGATGGATGGATGGATCCAGGGCCAGGCTCACATTAATAGGTTATATAGGTCCCCACCTTTATTTTTTAACTCTCAACAAGTCTAAACTAAGTCCGAATTGTTAATGGATCCACCCTCCGGCTCACCGAGGCCCCAAGGTCTCTAAAATTCAAATCACACACTCTCCCGTTGCCGTCGAAATTTATCACCATACGGTAAGCAACAACGGAGGCAAAGAGAGAAGAGGGCCGGTGGCCTAATATTTATTATTAAAAACGTGGCTCTTATTTCTCACCCACCTCCGTTACGATGTTTATTGCATTGAAAGATATCCAGGTCAGTTCACATGTGATGTGATCTGCTGGATGTAGCCCAAGCCCAACCTGTTGACCCAAGACGAAAGCAGAAACGCTACCTTCGTAGGCAAACTACATTTTTTTAATCGTTTTTCGTGAGAAGGGGGAGGGCAAAAGGCCCCAAGATTTTTATCCAGGATATGAAATCCGGTACCAAGAGAAAAAGATTAAAAAAGAAAATAAAAATGAAGCTAGAAAGCCTCTATTCGAGCAATAAGGCATATGCAAAAAAAAAAAAAGAATAGTTGAAGAAGAGAACAAAACTAAAGAAATCCAGCTAGTATTTTCCTTGTTCGTTTAATCCCTCTTTCGATTCGTTGTGATTTAGTCCAAAAACGGCCAGCAATCTCTTGGCGATCGGAGGAATCAAGGAAGCAAAAGAAGCCATCAAATGATTCATCAAAATATTCAAGAGGAGATGGAAACGGACAAAAACCTCGTTGCGATAGGCGTCGCCGAAAGCAAGGCTGATCATGTCTCTGGTAAATCGGCTGGAGGAGCAACTCGTCTTGATCTTCACCGTGTATGAACACCCCTCCCGCTCCCTTTCCCTGAAAAAATAGAAAGAAAGAAACATAAAACAATAAATAATAAATAATGATACAAATGGAGAAGGGGGGCGTTGACGTTAAGGGAAGGAAAAAAAAAAGAAAAAGGAAAAGACAAGAAAAAGCTCAGTGAACCATATATTTCATCTCTTGGATCGTCTCCAAGGAGCGGAGCTCGTGGGGTCGAGGGTCGACGGGTTCAGCCGCCAAAAGAACGAGAAGGAAGAAGAAGGACGCCACTGAGAGGACGAAGAGAAAAGAGTAGTTGATCGTCACCATCTCCCTCCCTCCCTCTCTCTCTCTCTCTCTCTCTCTCTGACTCACCTTCCTCCTCTGCCTTTTCACCCCAAGTAGAATAATAGAGCCGAGCCCGTAAAGGCGACGACTCAGATGCCATGCGATGCGAGTGGTTAGGTTGGTCCGACGGACACGATAACAAGATGCCACTCCTCGTTCCTTTGATCGTGTACTTCACGACGAGTACCACGTGCATCCATGATCCGTCACAGACTCGAGGACCAAGAGACCTTGCCGGCCATTCCAGCCCACCCTGGCCACAACCCGTGGGCGATGTTATGCGCCCACCCCAGGCAAACACAACTGATATGTTGGCTTCGGACCACAACCACCAAACCCGGTGGTGCCCGCACATGCACAACGCCAAAATGCCCCAACATCTCTGATAGGTGTAGCTGGCAACAAAAGCTAGGAGCATCATAAAAGACTTCCCCTAATCACCCTGGACAGAAACGAGACGGATTAGTAGCAGCATTCACACTTGACCAATCACCACCTCGACTACCTTCGCAGGACCAGATCAAAATCATTGCCAACTAATCCACGTGGAAACCCCCCAGCTTTCTTCTCAATGCTTCAGCGTCAATTTAACCCAAACCATAATCAATTGCATCAAGCAAGCAAAAACTAATCTCAAGAACAAACCAGGAAGCAAATTCCGATGCCACGATCGACAGTACCTAACTTTTCCCACAGCTTACAGCAACCAACACTGCAAGCCATTCAGCTATACCATGGAAGATAATCATCTTCATCTACACGAGTTATTTTCCTTCCATATCGACGAGCAATATTTTTGTTCCATGTTTAACAATTTATTCAAGAACATCTGCATGTGACAAGTAGCATGGATTACAGGAGTGAATGAAAGGAACAAGAACCCGATCATTCCTTCCCATGCAAATCTTCTGTCGAAAGAGAGTTTACAATTGACAAGATCAACAGGAATTTGAGCTTGTTAGGACAATATTAAACGGAGCATCTCTCCCGAATATTTGAATGATTTTGGGTCTCCTTCAAGCAATGCTTCCTCTCTTCTCTAGACCAGCTCTGGCCAAGGCAAGAAACAAACATCCCCGTGTTAACTACATATATGAATGTTATTCATGACAGCAGTTACAAAAGCCTTTAAAAGGAACTTCAAAAGCAACAGAACAGAAGCATCTAATAGCACAAACTTGCAAGAAGATAAATAAGGTTGTCTTACCGAAGCAACTTGGTTAAGCTTATCTCTCACATTCTGCAACAGTTGGGAAAGATCACTATCCCACTTGTAGAATTCCAGCTCCTTGTTGTTCAAGATCTTCTCAGCCACCTAGGACACAGAGACCAAGTTCATTAAACATGATATAATATATGCAGGCGGCAGCCAATATTTTCAACTTACAGTCCCTCTACAGTTTCTATAGTAAATAAGTCCTCAGTTTGTCCTGTTATCATAAGGAAACCATGCAGTCCTACCCAAGGGGCATAGGTATTATATCATGCAGCCATTACTCCAGGATGTCAGTTCTTGCCAGTTTAGACGGCTAATCTGAACACCCCAACGATTTCAAATTCCAGTTTTGGTACCACTAAGACCCAGATCCAACACAGCTGTTTACATTCGGCTCCCTTAAGGTTGCAAAGAAAGTGAGAGAACCTTTTTTTCCTCTCTAATAGAAAAAAAAAAAAAAGGAAAGAAACAACTGTAAAAATATTTTATATTTTGATTTTCTAAGAAGATCAAGTACAGAGGTTGTTAGACAGGGAACGGTTTCATTTTGATCTTATATAAAAAAAGAACAAGTTCTAGATTTTCTTTACTCAAATTGCTATTTTTTGCAAAGGGAAACTTTAGGGTGGTAAAGAAATTTATGCAATTCTTTTCACTTGAATATACTTCTCGAATTTCCTTTGCACTACAAAACACTGGAAAAGATCACCCTCTAGCAAACTTTCTTCTCTCACATTCCTAGCAACCAAACAAAGCACTAACCATGAGCCCTTGCAGTTGCCAATGATAGATGTATGACAATTATTTGTTCAGAAAGAAATCCATATGCCTCATAATAGCAGATAAATTTGAAAATTACTTCTAACCACCTCACAGTGCAGGTACTAATTTAGCAACTTATAACGTAAGACTATTGAGATAAAATGTAAAAAGTGATATCACATGCTAGTCCTATATTTGACACAATTTGCAAAATAATGATAACATCAAGGGTTGTTGGATGCCATCAATATTACAATGAGTTTGCCTCCATCAGTTTTTCAGCAAAGAGCAAAAAGTAATTAGACACAACAACCTATAAAAATCACCATATTGTTGAGCATCATTCACTTTGTAACAGCTAAGCTATGAAAGTATGAAAAGAATCAATTATCTTAACAAAGAGCATGATTAAACTAGCATGGAATGGTAGACCACATTCACCTACCATCAACATCAAGCCTACTAATGAAGTTTGTCACAGCAAGGCTTCAAACCATTACAGACAGCCATGGAAACACTTGGATCTCATATATATCCTGAATTGGCGTTTATGAATATATAAAGATAAAAACAAATGCTAAATCTCTAATGAAGATTCAAGCCTATGATATCCAAAAAAAATGTAAAGAGAGAAAATATTTCACAAAACCATATCTTTTTATGAAAGACAATTACTTTTACAAACAATTTATATTATTTCCACAATTTCGGAAACAATTACTGTCAAAATTCTAATGTCATCCAAATAGAATTGACAGCTTTTGAGGAATCAAAGCATGCATCCAAGTTTTTAGATTCCATCATCCCTATGACTTCCTCAGATCAAGAGCACCAAGTGCTCTTTATTCAACTTTAAATGGATTGGCAATGATTGAAGCATACTGTTTGAATGATTTTCATTTGTTTTTCTCAACTTCAGGTGCAATGTTTATATGGCAGGAGTTTTCCAAAAGGTTTCCACCACAATGTGTTCATAATGGAAGTAGTTGCTCATCCTGTGTGTCAAACAGTGTAACAGCTTTGCAGAAACACATGTGCTTATGGATAACCATTCATGTGGAAGTAAGATGCAATGCTGGCCCTGTAAATTATTTACAACTTGAAGAACAGTTCTAGTTTCAGCTACTTTGAGAAGGGTTACACATAAATGAGTCAATTAGAAACTTAGAATTTCAGAATTCAAGTTGAATATTCTAAGAACCAGTTTAGAATAGCGAGCAAGAAATGGAAACCTCCTTGTAACTACAATTTGTAAGCACCCATGCCTGAATTTGACAAGTTACACCAATTAATCTTGAGGCATCATAACAAAGTACTCAAGTGAAACCCAAATGAAAGCATACCTTTTGCCAATCATTCGACCACCAGCAGTATGAGCAAAATATACATTGTAGAAGTGGCAGATGAATGCTTGAGGATCTTTTCTGACAGCTCTTCCAGGTAATGAGCATAAGAGATCCCAGGAGAAGATGGTTCAGGAATGACATGACCCTGCTCCTTGAACCATTCTAAATCCTTCGCCAATTTCTCTGACCTTTCTAATCCTGTATTCCTGAACTCAGCATCTGCAACCAAGAAATATATCTTGTTCGGATATGAAGTGCATTCAAACTGCACGATTCAGCTTTGATTACTGTTTCGATCAATCTACTCAACTTACTTCCATGCAGACTGCTCAGATACTAATTGAACAAGCTCCTTACACAGACTTAATCAACAATCAGGGGAATGTTAGCATATAAATCACTACTTTCCCTCATAAAATCAAGCACCATAAATTTTATATTTGACTAGATACTCAAAAATTCAAATAACTATAAGACAATTGAAAGTTTTAACAACCTCCACCAAGCGACCATCTTCTTCTTTTGTCAATGTACTGTTTCTGAAGTTGCGATAAACAACTTGGAGAAGCACAAATTAAATTACAACTATGGGTCATACATACAGCAGTGCATACTCAAGTTTGGATTGAAAAAGATTCTGAGAAAGAATACTAAATTGAAAATGAAAAAGGCATCATAGAGATAATATCATTTGCATATGAATATATATGCTGGTATGCATACAAATATTATATCACATGTATATAAACAATACAAATGGTAGGATAAGCGGCATATTATGCTAGTTTACCAGCTGTTGGATCCAAAAAGCAGCAAAGGCCAACTACAGTAAGTTGAACCCACCCAAACCACTCCATCGTAAGCCATCCAAATTTTTTTGTCTTTTAATCCATTGATGGTGATTGGTATTAATAATTCGAATGACATATTGACTGAACTAGACCACACAGACCTAGCAACAACGAAAGCTACAAAGGAAACAGCTCAAGAACCAACCCCAGCCCCCATACCCAAAAAAGAAAGAAAAAGAAAACCAAACGAACAAAGCTATGGTAAGATTATTCACATCTCAAATTTCATACACAGTAGTTCAGTAATCATCCTCTGAAGCCCTATTTTTCAAGATCTTTCTTTATGTCCTTCAATTTGCATAGACCACGCACCCTATCAGATGGAGTATGGTCTAAAGTATGATATATACAATACAACCCAGCCATCATGAGTACAAAACAAAACTCCATGTATTGGGTACATAATTGACTAGTCTCACCTACAACAACACATTGGTAATTGGTTGTGATACAGAGTATTACATGGAGAGTCATGTAATAATAGTAAGATTCAAACTCCCCTTTTTCTGGGAATAAAATGAGATTTCCAGATAAAGTTGTTTCGACAATTGTAATTTGAATTTATTAACATGGTCTAGTATGCGTACTATCGGAAGCAGAAATATAATCCAAAATGATTTTGTGTTTAGCGATGTAAATAAATAACGATTCAATTTGCAAAACTCGTTTCTCATTAATATAACACGAGTCAAACCAGTCCAGTCCAACTATATGGGGAGAAAAATCATGGCATCTCATCCTTTAGTATCATATTGATGATTGAATTTTCAATCGATCGATCGATCGATCAAAATCCATTCAATCGAGGAGCAACTTACACCAGGGGCAGGAAGCCTTGCGGACGATGGTCTCGAGGGTGTCGTAGACCAGCTTGCTGTCGACGAGGAACCTGAGGTAGCCCTGGAGGGAGGGCTCCCACTTGGCGACCGGGGGGCGTCGGGCTCCTTCTCCCCTTCCTTGGCCTGGTCCCTGGTGTGCAGCTTCATGGCGACGGCCCGCATCTCCTCCACGAACCCCTTCTCGGAGGAGGAGGAGGACCGCTTCTTCCTGGGCATCTCCGCCGTCCTGGCCGCAAGGACCACGAAAGGGCTCGGGCTCCTCAGCGACAACCCGTCGGGGGCAAGATGGGGGCGAGGGAGGGCCCAGGAATGGAAGATGGGGCTCCGGGGGCGGAGGGAGACGAAGGGCTTGTGGTGGCCCACCCACCGTGCGACTGGGAGATGGGTAGCGTAGAAGCCATCGGAAGAGAAGAAAGAAGAAGAGATGAGACGAGAACAAGCGTGAAGGGCCAGGGAACAAGAAACAGGAACGTAGACGCTAGGTGTAGGTGATGATGGACAGGGAAAATGGAAAATAAGAAAAGGAGCGAGACTCAAAGTCACAAAGTTATGGACCTCCTCCTCTACAAGCGTGCGGTCGACCAGTTGTTCTTTCTTTTTTATTTTTTCCTTAAGTTAATAAGAAAAGGAAATTGACGTTTATCAAAGCCTGGGTAATTGAACTTGGCACATTTTGGACCCTCTGCTGGAACCATTGCTTGATGGTTCAGATCAACATCACGAACGGCCCACGTGTTAGTCTCGACACGTGTTTTGAGAAATGCTTTACGGTGCACACCGCGTATATCATCCGCGGTGATTGACTCACGCACGAAATCGAAATACGGCGTTCAAAAAAAAATTTTTTTTTTTCTTCCAGCGGACCGTACGGTGCACAAAGTGCTTTATCGGGCCTTGGGCTGTGGGGGGTGTGGGGCGGCGGAGAAGAGACTAGGCCGGCATCCAATTCAAGGGCGAGCATGGGCAATAAGGGTACGGCAAGCCACATCACGACACTAAGCCTTATCTGCTATCCTGGGACCCCAATCATTTTATTTTATTATTTTTATTTGTTCTTGATATTTATAATGTATTTTATTATCTTTATTTATTGTTGTTAGTTATAATGCATTAAAGATGTCATTCATACACACACACACACACACACACACACATTATAGATTTGAGAGATTAACGCCGATTAGATGCTAGCATACCTTACTTGTCAAAATGGTTTAATATTTACTTGGCATATATTATGTTTCTTATTTTGATAAATTTAAGTTTTGCGAATCGTGGAACTAGCGACTTAACGATGGATTCCTGTTGGGCATCGTCTTTTATTGAGGTTTCATGTGACTTGCCTTCATGGGAGAAATCTGAAAAGGATAGTCATAGGAACTGAAAAGGTGGAATCCTTTTATACTGCTCAAATTACCAAGGTCCAGAAAACCGTTATTTCTCACAGTTGCTGAATTAGAGGAACTGGGATCTTGGGCTTGGAGCGTAATTCCTGAGGAAGCGAACGAATCATCACATACACCTTTAGCACCGGGAGCACACAAAGTGACCATAAACCATTTCTACTCTTGGGAATCACTACCATTACATCATCTATATCCTGGAACAAGATTCGTTTACCCACACTGATTTAGCATTCAGAATTAAGCCTTATCCCCATGGTCGCACCCCTCTGCCAGGCAATCAGATACTGCAAATTTTATTCTTGAATGGTGCATTCTCGACAATATGCACCGATAATTCTCTTTCAGAATTAATAAATATAAAACATATGGAAAATATAAACTCCTCATATTGACGAAGGGGCTCTTCCTAACCAACCTTGCCTGCATCCATCATCACTGACAAAATTTCAAACTTCCAAGCATTACACAACTACCAGAAACAATACATTACAAGGTGGAAGATATATAGCACTTCTTTTTTGGCTTCTTGTGCGTGCCTGCAATGGCGCAAGTGCCTATGAATGTAATATACACAAAGATGGTGGCTAGAACATCACTTTTGTTCATTTAGCCCCTTATTATACCACCTGCATATTCTTCACAGCTGTCACAGGTTAAATTACTTGAGAGATCTTTCTACGTTCAGTTGAACTTGGAACAATCTTCCTAATCTCCCCCGGGCACCCGTCTTGACCCCAATACTGCTCATTTTGATCATAGCCTTGGGGAATTCATGGTCAAATCTCAGGCCCAGCAAGCCTCGTATGGTCCCTGCATACTTGCTGACGATGTCTCGAGTTGTGGCATCCCCCCAAAGCCTCTGGTCTGACTCCAACACTCCATTTCCATCACACACATTCTTGAAGTAGCTAACATCGAACTCTGTCATGCTATCTTTGTCGAGGGCAACCCACTTGGAAGCATCACCGTTCTGGAGGCATGAGGCTTGGAGCTGTCCCAAGAAGGCCTGGCTGATGGTCGGATCAGCATTGCCCATCGCTGTAAAGTTGTAGAGGCGATACCGGAAGAACAAGCAATCAGTTTGGCCAATGGTGTGACCTCCTTGCAACACAACCCAAGGAAAAAAATTGTAGGGTTATTTTACATCCAAGCACAAAAATCTCAGTCAAAAGAACATATATAATATACACGCTCGCACATCTCAATGCAGGCAATTCTAACTGACAGATTTTACAACATCATGACGGCTTTCAATGGTTTCAGGCCCCACTGATACACTACAAACACAAGCAACTGAATATTAAGTAGCAGTGTCATATGTATTGCGACTTTCATGAAGTCACTAGTCACTACATAATGGAATCAAGTGGCCATCAGGAAGCATTAAGGCATTCTTAAAGACGGTAATAGTAATTGTTGCGCCTGCTATTTGTTAGCCATATAATTATAAATTAAAGTAAGATGAATTGGTCGATTCAGTATCATGCTTTAATGTTATCAGATACAAGTATGTATATCCATAAAAGAGATCTAGATTTATTTAACAGTTGTATGTCATCATAGACGTAAAGAGATGCTGTGATGGTAGACTAATGCGGTATTTGTTGTTCTAGCATTTTATTTGCCTCGGCATTCCTTACTCTACAATTGGACTGTACAGGGTGATGGGTGTGCAACAGAATCAGAGAAAGAATTGGGAGTACCAACTAGCGTCACTAGATGGTGATGGGGTGGATGTCTGACCAAGACACCACCTCCCAGGACCTTTTCAGTACCACACGATGCAGCAGGAAGAAAGAAGAAATAAACAAAATAATCAAAATACGTGGATCAGCCACAAAGAGCTCACCTACACAGGGCATGCAAAACTTCACTATGAAAAGAAATTTTACAAGAAGAGATCTCACTCTCAACCTTTGTACACCCAATTTTCTCTCACCTGAAGTTCTCTCTCACAAAAGCTCTCTCTCTTGGAAGACCCCCTGAACCTCTGAAAAGCCTGGCGTCCGCTGTCCAGAAGCCTCGTGCTCCTCTCTCAGCAACGCGCGCTTCTTTTCTTCTCGAGTTCCGTACGGCGTCCACGGCAAAAACCAGACCAGCCCCCTTCTCTGTTGAGGCACAGGCCTTTTAAAGGCCTTAAACAAGGGTTTAACCTAATTAGATTAGGTTTAGGTCTCCTAACTGAACCGTCGAATCAAGACCGGAAACTCCCTGGGTCGTCCGATCGCGACCGGTCCACGAAATAGTGCCGTGGACCGTGAGAAACGCGTGAAAAACGCCCACGCGATCCACAGGTCCAGCCGTGGACCGCCCGATCCACGATGGATCGAGGTACAGGGCCC
>KE506870.1:36770-71870 GCA_000441515.1 Elaeis oleifera
GGTCTCGTTGGACTCCATTTTCGCTGCGGACCTCGCTGTGGGCTGAATCTCGAGACGTCAAATCCTAACAGATGGTGATCTGTCAAGCCTTTGTCTAAAAACTTTTGCCGCTGAACAGCTACAGAATCAGTAGGGGATGGCAAGCTCGTCGCCTCCGATGCTGATGAAACCCTACCATCTCTTCTTCCCAGCGGCACAGACCAACTCGGTCCGCCAGTCTAGAAAGAAACCACCATGTCAGTGACCTCCTAGTGAGGAGCAGGGCATGCACGGGTTTAGCTCCAGCAAATATCTGCAGCTGAGCCAGTAATTGATCCGAGTTGGACTGTCTTTAAGTTCAAGTTCTTACCAGATCAACAGCATCACGAGCAGCCAATGCCAGTATATCAGCACAGGAGATAATTCCAGAGCATGTGGCCTCCAACTGGGTCTTGGCATCATCCACAACTTCAAATCCCCTGAGCCCAAGGTTCTGCAATGCACTCCTCTCTGCAGAAGCTCCCAAAATCAAAACCGATCCATCACAACCCTACAAAGCAAAGACATGAGCATCGATCACCAACACATTGTGTACCTACCTACACCAAATGATTAATCCCCACCCATATTAGACGAGGCCACTATAAACTTAAAAGGTCTTCAGACCCTTCTTCTAATCAGAAGCACCTGCCCTCAATGAAAGTAATCTGAAGAAAAAAAAATAAAATCATTTTTTGACCATGCCCTTGCCTGCATGCTCAAGTAAGGAACTGAAGGTTTTAATGTTCCAGGCTAGCATAGAGGCAATTGGCAACCTCAGCAGTGTCGCCTTGGTGAAAAGAAGCAGCTCAACAAGACGAAAGGAACAGTGAAGATGAAGTGAAACGTGAACAAAACAATCATGGAAATGAAGCCTCAGCAAACCAGGGGCAATAGTAGAGTCTCTGTTGAAGTATTTCTCAACAGTGGACCTCACGATGTCCTC
Source organism: Elaeis oleifera (assembly GCA_000441515.1). Classification (NCBI taxonomy): domain Eukaryota; kingdom Viridiplantae; phylum Streptophyta; class Magnoliopsida; order Arecales; family Arecaceae; genus Elaeis; species Elaeis oleifera. Next base: position 37,735 of record KE506870.1, read on the forward strand.
AGCCTTGGGACAAGTAGAGCAGTAGAACCCCGTCTTCAACCTCCTTGGGCTTGGACCGACAACCCCATGAACAACATCTGTAGAAAAATCCAAAGCAAGGCAGCCATTTCAGTGCTAATATGCTAAGGATTTGTATAAACCCAGGTAATGCTCTTTTGATACCAATATCCCTTGAGATCAATGTTCATATAGAGGCATTCCAGTTGATTTTCCACCAGCTCTTTCCTTCATCTTTCCCTCTGCTGGGAATAGTGGAGCAACACTGTCTTTGACTTGGGCGCCAGCGTAAGTGAAGCATCTCTCTTTTTCTAACTCCTTCAATCTCTTGATAATGTATCACTGCGAGGCATTGTGTGGAACATTGTGTGGTGGAGTTGCTTGAAGTTTATAGTGCTTTCATATTGTGGATGGTGCAACTTTATTCCAAACCACGTTATAGTCTCCAAAGAGTCTAAGACCCAAGGGCACTTCCACATTGCTTTTTTATCTTAACACTATGCATCAAGTTGATTGCCTTGTCCCACACCCCATCAGAATAACTGTACTTCTAATCTTTTGGTAGGTGTTTAGGTTCCATGTCTCAATTGGTACATTAAAAATGCGAACAGAATATCGTATAATGCATTATGGGGTATACTAAGAGCACACTTGCAATACTATTTTATTAAGTTCTCAATTTCACTAGGAACATTAACTGGGCGGTAGTTATTCTTCCTTCTCACAGAAACAAGAATTTCAGTAGGAACATTAAATCAGCCACTACACCCCACTCCTGGCCTCCACTCTAACACACACACTCACACATAGAGTATTATTAAAAAAGGAAATAGAAACACTAGCATGGAGGAATGCATGCAAATACACCTCCATACACACATGTTTGTCGATATGCGTATGCACAACAAAGATATTATCATCTCACTCAGGCATCTCAATCCCCTATTAAATCTAAGAGGAGGATAGATGAACAGGAGAGTTCTTTTGCCTTAAGAACCAGCAAGAAGATTTACTAAGAATGGCATCAGAAAGATGAGTTGCCATCAGTCTCTTGTTGATGAGCAGAAACACTTAAATCATTTCGTGGTCCAAAACAGTATCCAACAGTCATCACAAACAAACATCTAAGAGCTATCTGGTGGGCCTACTGGAGCCTTTAACTATTTTAGCAATGTGGAAACAAGAAAATTGCAACCTATGAATATCTCGAAGGAATAGACATCAACAATTGATATAGAGTTTGATCTGAGCACATGGTGGTAAGTGTTAGGTCCTACAAGCTTCTTGCACTGCTTATGAAGAAGGTGTGGGAACACACAGAGATAGTGGGATGATACTTTCACAAGTGCACTACAATCTAGCATGCATGCACGTCCCCTTCGGTCTTTTTGCGTTAGGAAATTGTCCAAGTATGCACATGATGCTGATGGTGCAATAACTAAATTAGCAACCTAACAAGGAATGATATGGGGAGATCAATAGGAGAAAAAGGAATTACTTGCAGTGGTTGCTGCCCTGGAATCCAGAGAGAGAAACTTCTATGACTTGAATATGGTGCTTGAAGAACTCCTAGCTGGTGAAATAAGCACCAAAAGTCAGCTTTCTGCCTAACAAAGCAGAACAAGAGGTTAAGGTTATTTCTTACAGAGTAGCAGCAGTTTTATCTCAACGTAGCCTTGAAGGAGACCGGCCATCAATCCAGTTGATCAAGTTCCACTTTTTACGAAAACCGCATCCTGTGCATCTTTCAGAGTCAGAAAGGTAATAATGTTATGAACCAACCACAAAATTACCAACTATGGGCATAGAAGTCACAAGCATTCATTTGAATTACTTCATGAGCGTTTACAATAAGAGGAGCGGAAGTGGGTTAGAAACATCAAATTGTAAAGATTTCCAGGCAACTGACTAGTAAAGTAGGATACATGTCATTTGATTATGGTAGAACGGATGAAGCCTGCCTTGCCTTGCTTCCAAGTTGCCCTCAAATACAGGTCCGGCATATGACCCTCAATGCAATAAGATTTGGAACATGTTCCATGTGCATAAGTGGAATACTACAAGGTTCTAGATCCTGCTCACTACCAAGGCAGGGAAGTTCTGTAAAGCAAAATTCAAGGTCATTCTGAAGACTCTCGAATGGATTTAAAATTCATCTAAAATAAATCAGGGGAATATTGGAATAGGGCCATAACTTTACGAAGTAATGGGAACATCTTTAGTTGTCTGTTATAAGATCACGGAAGATATTTCATTACCTTAACACATGCAGCTTACTGAACTCTTATGAAATGATATTTTCCAAACAAATTTTGAGAGTCCAGGATTGACCTAACCTACCATCTTTGGAGGGACAATATCACATATGAATGAAAAATGGAAAAAAAAAAAAAGGTACCAAAGCTAAACCACAGAATGGAATAAGCCTTTAATAGATCTAATCGACGATGTCTTACATTGGCTTGTAATAGGTCATAGAAAGATGGAGAGTTCAACAATAAAGATCAGCATGCTTTTGAGTGCGCAAAGTTCAAAAGTGCAGGAATATGATCGAACACTTTAAGCATAGCTAGCAAACCCTAAGTAAAGCCTGATGAGAAATCGTTACAGAGTTGGTAGCGGGTCAGCTTTGCCTCGATCTAGTGCTGGTTTCGCACATCGATCGGTGGGGGCATCTGATTTTGTTGATCGGTCTACTTACGCTAGTGAATTGCATCCATCTGTTATAGATGATTCCTATTGTAGTCATATTCTGGATGTGATGAGAATATAGAACCTAACAAATAGGAGAAGAAATAATGGATGAAACTACTAATTGGAAACCTTAAAGTCTCGATTTCTTGGATTTTTCGATCAAAGGAACCTATGTAGACAAAGACGCGAGATCTTCATCCACATGCCTACAACGATCTGAAGATCTGATTCAATCGTCTCTACGAATTGGGTGGATTGACCGATTTATCCAGCCGTCACTCCCGAAACCTAATAATCTTTCAGAAAAAGTAAGGAAAACGAAAACGTGAAAGTGAAACCCTAGATAAAAAAATAAGGGCAACGACGGACCGGAAACTAGGCTAATCGGAACGACAACCTAAGTTGATAGGAGTTCATTAAGATTTACTCCCTGGAGCAACGGGAAAATGCAAACGAAAACGATTTCATTAAAATTTACTTCCCTAATAATCTTTAGAAAAAAAAAATTTGGACCATTTCTCGATTTGTGCGTGTCATCCTTGCGCAGGGGCCATGCTAATCTTCTCTGTATCGTTCCAATTTTATCGGATGTCTCCGAAGAGACGGCCATCTGTAGCTGGTCCTATGATATGAAGGATAGTTAATAAAACAATCTAAGCGATGTGGGACTATGGTACAGAAGAGGAACCGATCATTGATTAACGTTCTAGTCTCTACAATGGAATTAGGCGCTGAGTTCAGCTTCCGTTATACCCAATTGTCTCGGTCAGAATTACATATCGACTATCAACGAAGGAAAACTCAAAAAGCAGCAGAGCATGAACAGAAATTGATTCGGGAAGGCACTAAATGAAGCAAAACCAACTTGGGAGGCAAGAATGTGAATGTTTTTCCAGCAACAAACTATCACTCATGGGCTTCAAATAAAAATAAAAGAATAAGAAGAAAGTCGTTATTGCAACGGGCACCCAAAGAAGCATAGCCAAAGAGAACCAAATGCTTACAAGATGGCCATTGTGATGCCACTAAAAGAATATAGCCCTAGAAATAGAGCAGACTCTGGACTCTGGACTAGATAACGACCCAGGGAAAATAAGGGGGAACAAAGAAAGCACCCAGAAAACAGAGAGGGCGAGAAGAAATTAAATTCAAATTTCAGATTGTTATGATGATAATAATAATAACAACAAATAGAAAACGCTACCTCCTCACCCTCCATTACTCCATGGGATCAAGAAGATGAAGAGAGAGAAGAAAGCTTTTACCTTGCTTCATTGGGGTAGGGGATCGGTCTTGTCGAGGCAGATGATGCTGCCCGTCTCGTCTCGGGCCTAGGGATGGACGGACGGACCTGGCCACGGTTGAGATCCCAAGGAGAAAAGAAAGACCGAGCATGCCGTTGCCGTTACAATGTAAAGGTCAGAGGCACGGTGATCACACGATCAAAATTTTAATGTTTGCCTTGGCCCCTGCTGGCTCGTAGCTAACTGGAGGAACATATAGCCACTGGATATTACAAATTTTCGATGTAAGGCTGAAAATAGATCAGGTTGGATTGAGATATATTTTATCTAAATTAATTTAAAATATTTAAATTTAAAATTCAATATCAATTAATTTATCCAAATTCAATCGGATCGATCCAAAATTGAATCCGAGCTTGAGCCCCAACCCCATGACTCTCCTCCCCCTATTCTCCCCTTGTTTACTCCACCCAAACCCCATATCTCCTCTCATTCTCCGATCACGCGCTCTTTCTAGTCTTCCTCTTCTCCCTCCACAGTGAGTATCCAACTCGATGCCATCATCATCAATGCCTGTTTTGCCGGCTTCGCTGCCACAATCCACCTCACCGTCTCTTCTATCGCCGCAGCAACCCACCTCGTCTACCACATCTATCACTTCCATCACATTGCCGACCTCTTCTGCCACCCCTCCATGCTCACAACTTCCATTGCATCACCGACTCCTTCAGCCATGCCCTCACCTTCCTCCCAACCCCATCGACTCTCTTCCTAACAAGCTCTTTGTTGGCCTCGTTTGCCTCCTAGCAGCCTCCCTTCCAAACTCCATCCTTTCCGCCCAGGCTTGTCCCTTGCCATCATGGATCGTGCTGGAATGGTAACTATGGAAGAAGATGGAAAATATTTGGATTAGATATTCGGGCTTTGATCGGGCCCAAATTTAGGCTCGAGCTCGAACGGGGCCCAAAGTATGTCCGAACCCGACTCGAAAGATAAATAGATCCTCTGTTTAGGCCTAAGCCCGGCCTCAATAGGTACGGACTTAGCTCGAAGTCTGGCCCTGCCCAAGCCCAATTTCAACTCTAATTTCCATACACATTTTCTTGCTGAACTTAAAATTCCATATGAATCATGAATTAGACCAATATAGATATAAAAAAATATTGAATTAGAGATTGGACTAAGCATACATCTATAACCATCCAAAACTATATTCTCTCTCCACCGGATTCAAACCAGCTCACTCCAAAAATCTTAAACTGAAAATATAAGCCTAACATAGGCTTTCTTTTTCTGATTGTACTAATCTAAATCCATAAATTTGATGAAATTTTGGACCTGAACATCCAAACAGACGGTTATAGGTCAAGACAGCAAGGAGTCCCAAGGATATCACTGCATTGATCTGGATCTTCCAACTCCATGAAAACACAAGGATGGCTTACCCTGTTCATTCACAAAGATAAACGGAAAGGTCCAAATCGTATGCTCTAACAGCGCATAAGAAACCAACGTAAAACAGAGCAGAGTCGTTCATGGACATGCCAACGAACAGCACGTGTTATGAGGTGAAAAACTAATCAAACATCAGCGGCAAAACACAAAGAAGTCAGGGGAATGACAAGTCATAAAACTATTCTCAGATTCTGCCACGTGCATATGGATTTCTGACATTTTACATCTGTTAGAAATCTAGCATCTAATACAGGTAGCCACATAAGCAGAAAATCGAGAAAAGCAGAGAGAGAGAGAGAGAGAAGGGAGATCATGGTCCCATCTCCGGGCAAAACCGAAGCAAGAATTACTGAAGCTAACGATCCAGGAACAGATTTTACGATCATTTCGCCACTTGTTCAACCACGGGGATCTCATTCCACCTCTCCTCCTGCCCGCTGCTCTGCAATGGTGGCAACGAGAAGACGCTGACGGTGGAACTCCCGCTTCTGATCTCTTTCAACGAACGCAATGCTGCGACAGAGCTCTTCATGTACAAGCTCTCCATGTATTCTATCTCTTCCAACTCTGGAATCCCCCCTCTGACCAAGGATGTACCCGGTTTCGATGGCTTCTCCTCTCCACCACCTTCTCCCTCCCCGTCGTCCTCCACCGACACCGAGGGTTGTTCATTCTTAGGGAAGAGGCTGTCAAGCATGGACTCACACTCCTTCACCAACTTGTACAGCAGATCGGTGGTGAAGAATGGCTGCTGGAGCACCTTCTGGATGAAGGGTAGCCGGATGAGAGCCCCGGTCCTCTTGTCATACTTCTTTAGTATTTTCACCAGCCCTGCTCAAATGTCAAAACCAACAACGTCAGCCTCCCAACTGTTAACTAATTGCCGGAGTTGGCCGGGATAAACAAGTTTCCACGGTTGCCAAGCAAGTATCATGTGGTAAAAGATAAAATTCTCACTTGTGTCTCACTTACTAGAAAGAGAGAGAGAAACGTCAAAGCGGGCACTATAAACTCTAAGAGGTTATTTATTTTTGTCGTTTAACAGCCCATTCAGCCGTCTAGATTTGGCGGCTTTGGGTGGGAAATAGCAAGATACAAGTCCGGTAGTCATCCGTGCAAATTGAGGTACTAGTTTTCCCACTTTTTATCCGAAAGGGCATAAAAGTTATGAGATTCAGAGAACCCTAATGTTTGCTACAGAATTCTCAAATGAAAAAGAATAAAGAATAAATGCAGCACATATTTTAAGAATTGAAGAAAACATAATGTAATATTCGACCATTTTATGAAATATTAAATGGAGAAACTATCAATTCAAGATTGCCAAATTGATCCATCAATGAGTTTGAACATGACTGAATTTGAGATTGCATAAATTCTACAAGAATCAAATATAACTAGGAAGGAAAATGAGAGAAGGTAGCTTCCTCAACTGGTCTGCACCCTTTGGAGAATGGTACCTTTGGTTTATGTTTCGAAGCACCTCAAAAATGCCAGTTGCAGGTTTCAATTGTTTGGCTGCCTTTTCAGATGCTGGCCTTTCCTTTAATCATTACATTTTTCCTATATATTCTGTGCCAGGCTTCCGTTTACTTTCATTATTATATATCGCATTTAAAAGCATGCCTATACATCTTTCAGTTCCTTTGTGGATATCTGCTCCTCTATACACTGCAGGACTGCTTGTTGGTTTCCAATATTTGTGGGCATCACTTTCAGCATGTGTTCCTCTGGTGGCTTCCTCTGGCTAAGGCATTAACAACAAGGCTCTATCATCTTCAACAGCAACCCTCCATTTCAAGCGCATCTGCATACATTTCCATATACTCATGAAGTGGTCAGAATTTGTATCCCAGGTGATACTCAATACAGAAGGAAGTAAACTGTTCTTTCTTTGCCTCAATAGTTCCAAGAGATGGCTTGCATTCTCTGGTCCCCATCTTTAAGATGCCTATGGTGTTCATCATCATCGGTTGTAGTTCTCCCAACTTGTCTGTGCTGGCTTCAATAACGTCATGTTGGTTTATGTCCCATTTAATGTGCCTCCCTACACATATGGAACTATATTGTCTTACTGATGCTTGGGCTCTATCTCATGCTTCTGCTTATATGTGCAGCATACTGTGCCACTCCCTGTACCATTTGCTGTATCATGTCATCTGGCCTACTTGGCCTATGTATCAATTCTCTGCTGGTTCACTATATCTTCTAACTCCTGCTGCTGCTTATCTTTGCTGCCATGCTTCTACATTCTATATTCTGGTGGCAGTTTATATAATCTCTTACTCTCGTGTGACAGAGATCCTGTTTGGTGATTGCCTGTTTTGTTGCTGCTGCACGGTTAAATGCCACTCTGGTTTTCTGTGGCACAAAAGTCTATGCTTCATATTTCAACAGCCACTAATGCTTACTTATATCCGATGGGTCAGCCTGTTATACAATTGCTATGGGATCAGTTTATCTTTTCCTCATCCTTGGAGGCATTATCTTCCAACTGGTTGCGAACTTCTTCAATGGTTACTTGGCCTTTATATTTGGGATCAACAGAACTTCTGATCACTATCTGCTCTCCTTAAGATGTTCTTCTTCTATGTATTATCCTTTGTATATTATCCTTTTTGTGCATTTCATCACCTTCTAGGTGCACTATATGTATCTTATTCTCTTAGCTGTTCTTGTATATGTGAACTAAATCTGCAAGCACTCTTCTACTTTGTTGGTAATAAAGTTGTTTTTTAAAAAAATATTATTAAATTAAGCTTGAAAAATACAGATTTAAGCTACACCTGATACAGTTTCTAATTGACACTCAAACAGGTGAAAATTACAGGCATGTTCATACTCGTTACTTTCATCATTCCACATTAGAACTACCTCATACCAGTGAGGTCTTCCATATCCAGCATATTAGCAACATCTGAAAACCTTTCAGCCAATTTTAATGAAGTTCAACATGAAGGACACCTTTTTCACATATATGCTACTCATTTAGGACAAAGTGTCTTCTATATGCTGCTTCATCTTGGTAAGCGTAAAAATGCATTAGCTCTTTTTTCTCAAAAAAATATACAGCTGCACTTGGACACAGCAACAGATGCTTTAATTGTGGCATGGTGTGATTAGTGCGTTTCTGGCCTTTTGGAATAAAGCACGTTTTCAACATAGAAATAGACAAAGCATCCTCTTTTGATAATTGGATATGTGATGCACTGCTAAGGATCCTATTTCCAAAGCTTTAGACTACAAATAGAAAGAAAATAGGCTGGTTGCTAATTTTTAAATTCTAGATCATTGACCTAGAGATTTAAAAGGCCACAGGTGCTAATCATTACATTCAAGAAAAATTGAACCAACTACAAGCTCTATTACACTCCGCCACCCTCAATCAAAACTCAGATCAGCTGATGCGGAAATTGGAAAACAAAAGGTCTTCTCCATTTCATCCTTCCACCAATTTCTGAATGCTGGGGTATCAAATGCAGATTTGCCAGCTCACTGGCCCTCTTAAGATCAGATTTTTTTTGTGACTATGTAGGAAAATAATCTAAATACTAGAGATAATCTCGGGGAAAAGATGAGTATATATTTAGGTGGATTTGTTTTTTGCAATCATCCTTCTGAAACTGTGGATCGCATATCCAGAAGTCTATTTGCACATCAACTGGAGTTCTTCATCCACAATCAACTTTCGAAGACCTGTGCTCGGATTGGAGGTGCAAATGCTTCTCCAAATCAACCCAACCCATTATTCTTATGCTATTTTGTATCAATAATCTGGATTTTATTAGAAGGAAAGAAACGAAAGAAGCTTCCTTAACAAACTAGGCTCAATTCAATCAATAGCAGCAAAAGGTCTTGTACTATTCAATGATTGGTCAGTCTTGTGCAATCAGAACCACCTTCTAGATTTTCAAAAGTATGGAATAAGTTATAGGTCTTGTACTAATGACCATGTCTCATGGGATCATGTACCTCCAGCTACAGCTTCACTTTACATACCAATCTGACGTGGTCTGAATCTCCCATCTGTTTTAATCAACCTTGAGCTATAATACAGTAACAAGATACTTCATATAACAAAGTCGCATAGCTAATGTGTAATCTTTCTATTGCCCCCACCCCCCTGCCCCCTGGCCAAAAAGAAAAAAGAAAGAATAGCCTATACCATGTTAAGTCGCAGGCTATTGGTCTGCAAAGACAAGGCTACACAGTAGATTACGTAACATTTTCATAAAATTTAGGAGATACTTCCTAGTATGAAAGTTCATCAAGATTTGACAGGTTAACTTATGACTTGCATCCTGTCTGACATGCGACAGCTCAACTCCTCTGCTGACCAAATACAACAACCATCGAGTCTACAAACAATTCACAATTTAAATTCATAAATTATGATTTAAAAATGAAGTTACCAAGAAATGACTGCATGGCAGTGTCTTTTGCATGTTATCACACCACTAATCTAACTAGGTCACTCTGATGTCAAGCAATAAGCCATTGATGTGGTTTAGATCCACCCAGAAGGGAAAAACAATAAATTTTATGCCTGTATGTTAGTGCCTATGAAACTTTATGTTGCAACAACAATAGCGATCATGCAGCCAAACTAACCTTTATCATTACGTATCAAATACATCGCAACAGACAACAATAAAATATTAGGTAAATCTTATAAATCTTTTTTTCCTTATATATATATATAAAGGAGCGCATCATAATTAGATTAGCTTGTTTTACAAGTTAATTGAGGAGGGAGGAGGTGTGAGATGCATGATTGGTGTGGCGATTGTAACAAGCTTTATCGACGAAAAATGGATGAAAATAAAAAGGTCCAAGGAGTTGACACTTGACAGGAAACGGGGACTTCGTACCAGTGTAGTTGAGGGCGCTGTAGTTCTCTAGGAGGACCATCTCTCCGTGGAAATCCACGATCTCCTTCCTCACTTCCATTAGCTCCTCCTCGGACCCCGCTCGAGCTACTCGGTCCTGCAGCTCCTGCAACTCCGCAGCACAACCACGCCATTAGCTACACTGCGAGTTTTCTTTTTTCTTTTTTTTTCCTCTAATGAAGCCTAGACTGTGGTTAACGACAAATAACGATACAAAGCCGGCAGCCCACACCATCAATGAACTGACACGTTCAATACATACAGGAACCGAACTGAGAGAAGCGGACCCTACCGACCACATGCCACGTGAGAAGGAAGGAAGGAGAACAAAAGCCAAACCAAAAGACAAACGGAAAGAAACAGGCCATGCCGTTTAAGGAGACGGCAGACGGCCGCGTCACGTCTGCCAGCTGGCAGGCACAGAGGAAACCTCGTGGCCCATTTCTTCTTTGGAATATTCCCCGCGACGCACGCAAGTTAGCAGAATTTTAACAAAAACAGGAAAAAAATTGATGAAAAAGAAGAACGGTGATGGTGGACGACAAATATGGGAGAGGGGAGGGAAGAAAACAAGAGAAAATTCGATGATAAGAAAGTGGTAGGTGTGGGGGGAGCGATGGTTTGATCTCTCGCCTCCGTCGTTTGAAACTTAAAAGATCCAAAAACGGCTTTCTTTTTTTAATCCTTTCTTTCAAGATGGATAGATTTATTTACTTATTTGTTATTTCGAAAGAAGGAAAGAAAGAAAGAAAAAGAGGAGAGAGGAGGAGGAGGAGGAGGTAGACCTTCTGGCGGATGATGTACTCCTCCTCCTTCTCGACGAAGAAGGCGTTAAATTTCTCGAGCTCGGCTTCCAAAAGCGTCAAGAAACCCTCCTCCTCCGGCGTGATCGCCACCTCCGAGCTCCCATCATCATTGGCCGGCCTGGGCCTCTTGGCCGGCCGATCCCCGCAGCCGATTAACTTGAGGCGCTTCTTGAGCTCCTTATAGGACAAGAATTTGTCCCTCCACTCCGGCAACGTCTCCTCGATCTGGTTGCTGAGGCTCTTCCCAAACTTCATCTCCAGAAAAAGTCGATGTGACGGCCTACCGGAAGATACAGATAGGAAACGATGGATAGATTTGGGATGGGATGGAACGGGAGGAGGAGCAGAGTAGGTGATATGATGATGGGGAGGGAAGGGGAAAGGGAGCGGAGAATATTCGAGTAGAGGAGAGAGAATATTCGGGGGAGGGAGAGGGGGAGAGGATATTTGGGTTTTAATTCCCTTTCTCGGGGCATTTCCATAATTCCGTCCATCCGAAGAAATTATTGTGTAGACTTGGCCTCCAATAAACAGACTGAGCTAATAAAAAAATAACACAGCAGCTACTATAGAATTTTTTTTCAGTGCCTTAGCTTTTAATTATTTATTATAGAATAAGTCAATCTAATAAGTTTGCCAAGCCGAGACTCCTACCTCGACTTGGCTCATCGCTTATTATTCTCCTCTTATCAGCAGCTCCGATAATTAAACCTCTTTCTTCTTGCATTGCAGTCAATTGAGGATCGCTTCCTGGAGTTACTCTCTCTGCTTATTGAATGCTGTGTGGGTTGCCTCCTCCTCCTCCTCCACCTCCCCTTCTCTTCTGTTCTTTTTTTAAATATATTTCTATCAATATATATTGAGAATCAGAGATGTCCACTAAATAATTCAAATCATTAAATTAAATCAAACCAAATCATTTTTACCAGCGTGATCTGATTTGAAAACTAAAATTATTTGATTTAATTTATAATTTTATATAAAATAATTTAATAATCTGATCTGATTTTATAAAAATATTAGATCAGATTTATCACGGTCAATCTTCATAAGCACCTGATGCCAGTGAAAAGCACCTACAAATAAATTTACACTGACTGAAGTTGTGTCTGACAGAGATCCTCCGATGTTTAAGTCAACGGAAAGTGGTCGAACAGGAAGTAGAATATGAAAATTGACAGTATCAGTTTCGAAGTATCTTACTGTCCCATTCCTTACCTTCCTTTATAGATGAATTATTGGTAACCGTCTGTAACGGTTAAGCACGTGGGGTTCCATTTATTTCGGTATTATGTGATCGTAGGGTGGACAGTTATGCCCACTGATAATCGTAGTATATTGTCGTTACGTGCTTTCTGCACTGATCGTTATGACATGTCGATTGTGTGTCAGAAATCTTGATGCACCGACTGCATGTCAATATCTTTAATATATCGATTGGCTATCGATCAACAACTCTGATATTCCAACTGGCCATCGGCTATGTGCTAGATCAAGTCTTATAGTCACTTGAAAAGTCAATCGGGGTAAGCCGACAGCTAGTCGGGTTATCGATTGACAGTCGATTGTATATGTCTATGGTGCCGACAGAATGTCGGGTGTCGAGACTCGTAAAAACAGTAGTTAAACCGAAGCTCATTCATCAATCTGACTGTACTTGTCCATCGTTAGCTGCCGACATAGAGTCGGGATGACTGACTGTGAATCCAGGGAACAGAATCGGGGACAACAGGTTCAGTTGTCTCAACAGTTGGCCCTCACTCCCAAGTCCAAAGTAACTTGACATATGGCTTGATACGTCGCTTGACATGTTAGATAATGGGAGTTATCATGTATCATCTCAAATCCCGATTCTGCGGTCGATTCGACTGTAAGTATTAATGATTTCTTCGAAATCGAAAGATCTTCGATCTTTTATCATTTCGATGGTCGTACGATCATCATTGGGATGTCAATTCGAGGAGACAGTTATTTAATGCTGCAGTCGGTTAGGCGGCTGGACAGTCCAATCGATTTGATGCTGACTAATCAAGAACCGCCATACATCCAACAGCTATTAGCTCCTGACTGTTCACACGGATAGCACCGACGTGGCTCAATCAGACGGCAAGTGCATCGAAATGAATATTGCCATATGTCGAAATCTAGGATGATTTTGATTTGAACAGGTTCATCTCGACCATTGAAGGGTCCTATATATACAAGGTTGCTTTCCTCCCTTTGGATCTTCTGCCACTTTATCTATCATTCTCCTGCAATCGAGAGCTTCCCTGCGGGTGTCAAGAGTTTCAGGGGTCTAGGAATCTCCTTCTTCCTTATGTCATCGTGGTTTTCGGGGCATCTTTCAGGTTAGCTTTCTTCTTTCCTTCATTTTTCCACTCTTTGCTCATTACCAATGGCCAGTAGTAGTAGAAAGGGCAAGGTTAAGGCTAGGATAAAAGGAGATAGGCCTGCAGATAGAGATCCTGGTCTCTCTCGGGGTAGTCGGCCGACTGGTCCGATTGATGACACTGTGTCGAACCCAGCAACAGAGGCTTCCTCTCTATCGGAGCCTGTCGTTGCTCAGCTCCGAGAGCAATATCACATCCTAGAGCAGTTTTGGTTGTCTGCGCCCGGACGGTCGGCTGATTTCTCCTCCTCTAGATTAAATTGCTTTCTATGTTGAAAACCTTCGGGTTGGCCTCCGATTCCCAACTTTGCCCAGCCTAGCTTGTACCGAATTTCATTCAGCTCCTTGTTACCTTTCTTTGTCGTGCCATATGGTCCCGACTAATCCTCGAGTTTCACTTTTTCGACCCTTCTTTGTTCTTTGCCTCCACCCTAAGGCCGAGGGTTGGTGATTTTTTTTTCGAGGAAGGGTCTGTCTTTGATCACCGACCTTTCTTTTTCTATTCATGATTGGAAGACTTAATTTTTCTTTGTTTCTTCTTCCTTGCCCTGGGACTTTCTTTCTACCTGGAGGAATCCGATAACAAGCCCGAATGAAAATAGTCGAGTCAACACCATCGATAGAGAGGACTTTTTCCATCTGAAGGATATGGAAGTCCCTCCACAGAAGAAACTATTGATGGAGCAGACTCTCTACGATGCCGAACTTGGTTTGGCACCCATCGTAGGTGTTGCATAGCGTAGCCCTTTCATTTTTCTTTTGTTGTTTGACTTTAAATTTGTGACTAAGTTATTGTCCCTCTTTTGCAGCTATGGGGTGGCCATCGGCAGAGGAGGTCCGATAGTTCACTGCCAAGAAGAGGCCCACCATTAGTGCAGGTCCATCTCGGGCATCGAAAAGGAGTCGAGTCGATAGTCAGCCGACGATGGCAAGTCAGACCGACATTCCATTGGCAGTCGTTCGAGAGGGAAGCACCGAACCAGTCATTGTTCTATCCACCCAACGGTGCTCCCACCATAAAAAATCCCTATATCAGTTGAGCAGTTGGATGGTGATGAGGTTACAGTCGTTGAACCACCACCGGTCAGAGCAATGCTGATGGAGTCTCGGGCAACTCCTACGCCTGAACCAAACTGACCAATGTGGGGCCGACACCATCTCGGGCACCCCCATGCCCGAATGGATGGCGGCTCCAATCGATTGGCCATCCACTGAGGAGCAAGGGAAGCACCCACGACCTCAACCGATGATGGGGCTTCGATGGGTTTCACGGAGCTCTTCGACATGCGAATTCCTACCGATGAGTCAGCCTTAGAGAACCCAAGGTTGGCTAAATGATTTGTACAAGCCATACTTCTTCTGACCGATAAGGAGAACAGGAAGAGTCGGACGGTGGTCAAGATATTTTCATTTTTCTACCCGATGATCCTCAGTGTAAGTCAGTACTTTATTTTTCAGTTGTCTTTCCTCTATCTATTTTCTAACTTATTTTCTTCTTCTTTTCAGTTGACGCACGATATGTCGGTGCTAGAAGAAGGACATTGGTCGATCCTGGGCCTGGGTCGAAAAGGTTTCGATCGGAATGCTAAGAAAGCCGTTGCTATCAAACGCCTCCAAGCGGCTACGAAATGGGAGGAGAAGCATCTGGAGAAGATCTCCCGATGAAGGCCAACTTAGAGTCAGTGCGAGCCGAGTTAGAGTCAGCTCAGCAGTCCATCACAACCCAAGAAGCTCGAATCAAGAAGAAGAAGCATGCAATCAATAAAGTCCGGAGGGAACGTGACAACTTCTTCAAAGAGCTTGAGGAAGAGAAGGAGAAGCATCGGGCTACCGAAGCAAGGTTGGCGTTGGCCGGTGCAAAGTCGGCTTTTGCTAAGGAGGAACAAAGTCGACCAAGGAGGCACTCGATTGGCCTGTTGAAGATACAAGAAGTCGGAAGACTTCAAGAACAAGATCCTCGAGGGCGGCAATGCAGCTTATTGGATCGGATATGTGGACGGCAGAGATGCGATCAAAAAACTTTATCTAGATCTTGATCTGAGCGACATCATTATCCCAACTCTTGAAGATGAGGTGGCAGAAGTGGAGCCGATCGATGAAGTTGCGGCTCCGACAGAAGAAGTTATACCAGCACCGACTGAAGCAGGATCGGTCACTATTGAGGGCCAGGAAGCCGAAGCTACGGCGGCGACTGATGTAGCAACTAAGGAGACCGATTGGTAATTGACGTCGATTTATATCGTAGATCTTCTTTTGTTATCGGACGATAGTCCGACTTTTCTTGTTGTAATCGGATCTTGGTCTAATTTGTACTCCTTTGTTGATGAATGAAAGGAAGAAAAATCTTTTCTAAGTGTTGAATTTCTTTGGATACAATATCTCGGATGTATTGTTTGTCGTGGATGTTCATTGCCAATATAGTTGAATACTAGTCAGCTAACCGAAAATATGTCGGTATGCCAACTAATAGTCGGACAATCATAGAATTTGCCTATTAGTCAGATATCAGCCAATTAAGTTTTTGGCATATTCTTCTAAGTATTTGATATACGGAGACAAGCCGAATATCCTTCGATTGATCAGAATCGAGTCGGTGTACTTTCTACTCAATCGTGGTTGAGTCGGTATAATGTTTCGCGCAGCCGTAGCTGAGTCGGCATAGCATTCTGTTCAACCTTAATCAAATCGGCATAGAGTTCCACTTGATCTTAGTCGAGTCGGCATATCATTCCACTTAATCATGGTTGAGTCGGTGTATAATTTCGCTCAGTCGCAGCTGAGTCGGTATATGTAGTCGTCTGACCTATGTTAGTATGTAGATTTGTTCGACTAGAGTTGGGTCGGCATGCACATTAGACGACGAGTTAGAAAATTGAATATTCAGAAAGAGTTGATTATAATATTTTGAAAGATATTGTACATGAAGGTAACTTCATTGATAGTACATTCTTAGATTATCGATATTTCACGTTCGGGAGACAGCCGTTGCATCGAGGGTCTCTAGTCGATATGCATCCGAGCGAAGGATCTCGATCATCTTATAGGGTTCTTCTTAGTTTGGAGATAGTTTTTTTTATCCAAAAAATTTGAAACTTTCGCTTTCCTCAGAACCAAATCTTCAGGATGGAAGACCTTCGGTTTGACCCCTACATTGTAATACCAAACTACTCTTTGTCGGTATGCAGCCATTCATATTTGAGCTTGTTGTCAAACCTTCGGAAGTAAGTTCAAGTAAGCTCGTCGACAATCGGAGTTGTTTGGCTCTGCATACCATTCGATTTTCATTGATGGCAGTCCGATCTTCACTGGGATCACTGCTTTTGTTCCATATGCAAGGTTGAACGTAGTTTCTCCTATCGAGATATGAGGAGTTGTCTGATAGGCCCATAGAACTAGATATAATTCTTCCATCCACAGTTCTTTAGCTTCATTCAGTCAAGTTTTGAGATCGTGTAGAATCGTTCGATTTGTTACTTCTGCCTCATCCTTCGATTTTGGATGGCCGACAGAAGTGAGTTTGTGCATGATATGAAGTTTTGTATAAAATTTTTCAAATTTTTGATTATCGAACTGTCGGTCATTGTCAGTGATGATTGTGTGGAGCAGTCCAAATCGACATATGATGGACTTCTGGATGAAGTCCTTCATTTTTCTTTAGTGATCTACGCCAGGGGTTCGACTTTAATCCGCTTGGTGAAATAATCCACTGCTACGACTAGAAACTTTGATTAGACGTCAGAGGAAAAAGACTGAGTATGTCAATTCCCTATTGCACAAAGGGCCACAATGCAATGATCGATGTTAGCTGGTTGGCCGGTTTGTGCTGAACATTGACATATTTCTGACATGCTTCGTACCTCCAAATAAGTTCAGCTGTATCTTTCTTCATAATGGGCCAGTAATATCTCTGTCGCAGGACTTTATAAGCCAATGCCTTGCCCTCCAAGTGGTTTCCACAAATTTCTTCATGCACTTCTCGGAGAGTAAAGTCGGCATCGATAGGTCTCAAGCACTTTAACAGTGGAAGGAAGAATGATCTCTTATAGAATTATCCATTCAACAAGATGTATTGTGAAGCTACCCACTTTAGTAGTTTGGCTTCTATGGAGTCTCCGGGTAGAGTCCCGTTGGTCACGTACTGGATGATCAGATCCATCCAGCTTGGTTCATCATTTATTTGCAGCACTTCGGCAACTCTATTGATACTCGATTGTTCGAGATATTCGACAAACATTCGATCGAGCAAGTTAGAAGAAGTTGTCGCTAGTCGAGAAAGTGCATCGACTCATGTATTTTTATTCTTAGAATGTGAGAGATCTCAAAGTACTTGAAGATTTATATAAGATCTTTCACCTTCTAAAGGTACTTCATTATAATTAGATCTCATACTTCAAATTCATCTTTGATTGTTCAGTAATCAGTTGTGAGTCGGTAAAGACCTTCAAATTATCTATACTGAGCTCCTTAGCAATCTTCAAGCCAGCCAATAGGGCTTCATACTCGACTTGATTATTGGATGCCTTGAAGTCAAACCGAAGGGCATATTCAGTCACTGTCCTTTTGGAATTAGTGAGGATAAGACCGGCTCCACTTTCTTGAGCATTGGACGCACCATCCATATGTAGCATCCAAACAAACACTGGTTCGGCTTCTGAGTTTTCAACTTTTTCCAACTTGTCGGTGGGTTTGTCGTCAGATACAGTGCACTTGATGATAAAATCGGCTAAAACTTAAGCCTTCATTGAGGGTCGTGGGTGATATTGTATGTCGAACTCGTCGAGTTTAATTATCCACTTTGCCATCTGACCAGAGGTATCTGGTCGGTGTAGGATCGCCTTTAATGGTTGGTCTGTCAGGATGATTACTGTATGTGCTTGAAAGTATAGTCGAAGATGTTGAGTTGATATGATAAGAGCGTAGATCATTTTTTTACCTTCGAATATCTCGTTTCGGCATTGTGGAGCACTTTGCTGGTGTAGTAGATTGATTATTGGATTCAGCTTTTATACTCTTGGATAAAAATCGAGCTGACTGCTTCTACTGAAGTCGCCAAGTAGGGGTACAGTATCACTCCCTCTTTCGATTTTACAAGTAATGGGAGAGATGCCAAGTACTTCGTCAGGTCATCAAAGGCCTGTCGACATTCGTCTGACCATAAAAAGTCATTTGTTTGCCGTAAGGTCTTGAAGAAAGGTAAACATCTTTCGATCGACTTTGAGATGAATCAGCTGAGTGCGACGATCCTCCTATTTAGCTACTGTATCTCTTTCTTAAAATTGGGATACTTTATGTCAAGGATGGCTTTTGTCTTCTCTAGGTTAGCCTTGATTCCTCATTGTGATATGAAAAAATCAAGAAACTTTTCGACTGTCACTCCGAATGTGCATTTTGTCGGATTTAGCTTCATCCGATGTTGTCGGAGCGTGTTGAAAGCTTTCTTCAAATCTTGAATATGATCATGAGTTTTAGTATTTTTCACCAGCATATCGTCGATATAGACTTCCATGTTTCATCCAATTTATGATTTGAATTTCTTATTGACTAGTCTTTGGTAGGTCGCTCCGGCATTCTTCAAACTGAATGGCATTACTTTATAGCAGTAAATACCCTTATCGATTATGAAGGCTGTGTGCTTCTCATCTTTGAATGCCATTCGGATCTAATTATAGCCTGTGAAAGTGTCCATAAATTTAAAAGTCGGTGCTCCGATGTCGCATCGACTAGTTGATCAATCTTTGGTAGAGGAAAGCTATCTTTTGGATACGCTTCATTCAGATTGATATAGTCGATGTAGATCCTTCATTTTTCATTGGCTTTTCTCCTATTACGATATTGACGAGCCAATCAGGATAGTTGGCTTCTCTGATGAAGCTGGCTACAAGAAGCTTATTGACTTCTTCTTCCATGACTTTCTGTCTCTCCAGAGTAAAGGATCTTTTCTTCTATCTCACTAGTTTAACTTTCAGATCGATGTTTAATCGGTGAGTAATCACTTCCGAGGCTATCCCTGACATGTTGGTTGCCGACCAAACGAAGACATCGATGTTTGCTCTCAGCAAGTCTACCAGTTGCTTCCTCTTCGGATCAGGTGATTGTGATCCAATTTGAATAGTCTTGATAGGGTCATCTTCTCTTAGTGGGATCAAAACTAACTGTTCAGCTGGTTCGTCTCTTTCTTCATTATCTCTCTAGTTTAATTTATCGACCGATAAAGAATCTTCAAGCTTGTTGCCTTTCATAAAAATCATGAAATAGCATCGGGCTAGTTGTTGATCCCCATGCATTTTTCCAACTCCACTTCTTATTGGTAATCTTACAAGTAAATGGTAAGTTGACACCACTGCTCTCAATGCATTAAGCCCCGATCGTCTGAGTATGATGTTGAAAGCCGAAGAGACTCGGACAACCGTAAATGTCAAGAGAACAGTTCTTTATCGTGGGTCGATTCCAGTAGTCAGAGAGAGGATAATTTCTCCTTCTACACTAACTGCGTCTTTAGTGAATTTGACTAAAGGCGTTGAGACTCTTTTGAGTCGGTCAATCGATAGTCGCATTTGAGAGAAAGATGAGTAGAATAAAATATCAGTCGAACTTTCATTATCTATCAAAAATTTTTTTACATCATAATTTGCTATCATCGTCAAGATGACGACAGTATCATCATGGAAAATTTGTATTCTCCAAATATTATCATTCGAAAAAGATTACATTATCTTGTCGCTGTTTTTTATCGACTCTTCTTCAAAAGTTGCCCCCAAGTCTCTGGGTCACCCAAAATCATATTGATGACCCCTGCTATCGGTCGATTGTCATTCGCTTCCTTAGGTTATGGCTGAGGTTGTCGATCGATAAGAGGTTGAGTCAGATGATTTTGTCGAAACTTTACGAGGTAGCCTCATCGTATCAGGACTTTTATTTCATCCCTCAGTTGAATGCACTATTCGGTGTCATGATCTGATCACGATGAAACTGATAGTACTTCCTCTTGTCACGGCTCCTCGGTGGTGCCTTCATCGATGGAGGTGATGGAGGTATTCTTCTCCTTCGATCTCCATCAAGATCTACGTACGAAGAGCAGAGAGAGGAGTATAGGAGTCATATTTGTTATCGTAATTGTTCGACTTTAGACTCTGTCGGTGAAGTGAAGCTCCTTTATTAGTCGATGGCCGACTCGATTTAGTCAGAGCTCCATTCTTTTGCTCCTTTTTCTTCTGATCTTTTTTTTCGTTTGACGTCGGTCAGTAGCGCCTTCATCCATGCGAATATACTTATATGTGCATTCAAGAAGTTCTGCATAGGTTCGAAGGAGAGTCTTATTTAGAAAATAAGTAAATCTGGATCCTCTCAGACCCCTCTTCATAGCCGAGATAGCCATATCTTCATTAAAATCCAGGACCTCAGGTGTGGTGATGTTGAAACATGCCACGAAGCTTCTCAACGTCTCTCCTTCATTCTGCTTGATGGAGAAGAGACTGTCAGATATTCGCAGCATCCTTCTGTTGGTGCTAAAGTGAGCCATGAATGATTGTTTCAACTACTCAAAGGAGTGTATACTTCTCGATTGGAGCCCAGAATACCAGACTCGAGCAGCCTTTCGAATAGTAATCGAAATATCGAGATATAAGAGGACGTCGGTTGCCCCTTGGATCATCATGAGAGCCTTATAGCTCTCCAAATGATCAATCAAATCGGTGGAGCTATCGTAAGGCTCCATCTACGATTTTTTGAATCAAGTCAGGATCGGCTCGTCCAAGATGTGTTGAGAGAAAGGCAGAGAAGTGCGGATGCCAAGGTCGTTCGAGGATCCTCAGCCATCTAACTGAGCTGGTTGAGTCGACGGTTGATTTTTTGAACTTGCGCTCATAGTCATCGAGCCGCCATTGTTGGGGAAGGCAGGAGTAGAATCCTTCGAAGAACTGGATGAAGGACTAGAAGGCGTACATGGCCTCTTCTCCTTCCTATCACTATGGGGTGAGAAGAGGAAGAAGACCACCGATGGTGATGAACGGCACAGTGAGTGTCAGGATGGAGGTGGCTCGATATGATGAGAATCTCTAGTCGATCGTCATTTCGAAGATGGAGAAGGAGATCGTCGAGGGCCGCGGTGATTGTGCTTGGATGGCACTGTATGCACCACTAGTTCCTCCATCGTCGATTGCTGTTGCTACTGCATTTATTGTTGTTGTTGTTGGAGGCTATACACTGCCTCTGTTAGTACTTTCATCTACTACATTATTGCAATGAGTTGTTGGATGTCTATAGCGACAATCGGATGCGAAGAACTAGATTCTGCCATCGATGGTGGAGGCGGAAGATCTTTCCTACAGAAAGATTGTCTGACGAAGCCGGTGGAGTTATTTTGAGCTCTTATTTTCATCATAACAATTGAAATCTTTCTCTTTTTGATGCATCAATCTGTTGCGATCAATCCTCAAGAGTGTCTGATACTGGTGAAGAGCACCTACAAAAGAAGTCCACACTGATCGAAGTTTTATTTGATGGAGATCCTCCGATACTTAAGTTAGTAGGGAGTGGTCGAACAGAGAGTAAAATATGAAAATTGATAAAATATCAATCCAAAAGTGTCTTACCGTCTGCATTCCTTTATCTCCTTTTTATAAATGAATTGTTGATAAACGTCTGTAATGATTAGGCACGTGGGGTCCCGCTTATTCTGATATTATATGATCGTGAGGTGGGCAGTTATGTCCACTGATAGTCGTAGTATATTACTGTTATGCATTTTTGTGCTGACCGTCTATGACATATCTACTGTATGTTGGTAATCTTAGTGTGCTGACTATATATCGATGTCTTTGATATGCCGATTGGCTGTCGGTCAGTAACTCTAATATTCCAACTGACCATCGACTATGTGGTTGATCGAGTCATTATGGTCACTTTAGAAGTCAATTAGGGTAAGCCAACAATTAGTCGACTTACCAATTGACAGTTGGTTATCTGTGTCCATGATGCCAACAGGATGTCGGATGTCGAGACTCACAGAAACTATAGTTGAACTAGAGCTCATTTATCAATTTGACTATAATTGTCCATAGTTAGCTGCCAACATAGAGTCGGGATGACCGACTGTGAATTGGGGGAGCAGAATCGGAGGGAGCAGGTTTGGTTGTCTCAACAAGACCAAACCATAGACCGTAATATGTGTGTATATATATACTAACACATGAACACTAAAATAGAGCCTAGTTTTTAGTTGGCTCTAGGCGTAATCTTCACTTTAATAGTTTTAGAAATTGAAACTATATATTTGTTTGAAAGCTATTCTGATAATTTGTCTTTATTTGACTATAATATTTTTTTCCTAATATTTTTCATCTTTCGTATTGCAATATATCAAATCCTTAATCAAATCAGACCAAACCGTAATTTATCAGTTTGGTCTGGTCTGGTATGGTCTAGTTTGAATGACAAAATGATCTAATTTGATTTGTAAAATTGGCAAACCGTAATTTACTATTTTGATTTATGAATATTCCCAAACCAGATTAAACCAGGCTGTGTACACCCCTATTGAGAATATCAAAAATATTAAAGAAAATTTGCATTGAATGGAAGGATGATAAATTACTTATATTTGATGGCTTCATGTTGTCATTTAGTGAATATATTAAAGAAAATATCTTAACAAACTTTCTTTGCAAAATAACAATAAAATTATGCCTATAACATTTGGATTTGGAAACTAAATTAACATGGTTTTGAACTAAGTTGCAAAAATGATTATTTGGTGGTCACTTGAATAAGCATATCCAAATTCATGAGTAACTTCCTTTTCTCTTTACAACGTAGAGTTGATAGTCTATGATGTGTTGATTTCATATCAGCATGACAATTGACCAAACATTTAGAAAGTATATTATCATCTTTTCCAACCAAATTGGCAAAACAATTTGTTGATTTATTCTATATCTTTTAATTTAGATGTATGATTGTGTTCGATATATATTTGATAATAGCATAGCAGAAGATTGACTCCTTCAATTGCTTGCAATGGTGGCTTAACATCTGTTGATAGAAACCAATTATGCTCCAAAGAATGAACTTATGTATTCACTTGTAACACTGGGTGTAACTCCTTCTAGGATAACTCTAGAAATTATAGCTTTATAGAAATTATTACTTTGATGAGATGTATTGTAGGGGTCATATCACCTTAGCTGATGTCTTCGAGATTCATACTCAGAAATTCTCAGATTGACAGGAATACCAAGGTTACCTCGGTCAATTATCAATCTGCCTCTCCAGTATTATCTGCTAAGTCAGCTTAGTTTAGAACTGCTAGTAAGCCGGACACTCGCCTTGGTTGTCTATCGATCTCTCATACTTTACTTCAGTTGTCGATTGACCTGATTATTGACACTAAAGGTATGGTGCCCCAATTCAGATATTTACTGATATCAATTATTCCATATCGATCTATTACCGACATTCAGCAAAAGTATGGATGATTATCTGACAGCTATCATCTAGCTCAACCGTAACTGCCTTTTAGTTGTATTCTAGCTCATTTGCCATGTGGGCAATTGGTCACGATCTCATACACGGCTAACGAATATAGCTAAGTATGATGTCACTTTCAGCTAATACGTACTACTATACTATAGCTCACTTACAGCTGGCTTTAACAGTCTAACAAACTCTTCTAACAGCCTAACAAACTTTGTAACGGTCTCTTCAGCCCCTCTATAAATAGAGAGCTAAAAATCCTCCAATGGTAAGTTCTAAGCTCAAACTAGAGTGAGACTCTGTCAGTGAGAACTTTGTCAGTTCTTGAATAAAGACTCTAGTTTTACAAAGTCCAATCTCTCCAGTTTCATATAAACCCTCTTCTTACTCTACTATTCTTTTCCACCATCTGTTCTTAGGCTCAAAACTGACTTAAGCATCAAAGGATCAAGAATCGAAGAATCTCCACCAATTTTTGACTTGTTTTGTAGGATTTTTTGAAGGTATTCCAATCAGACTGCAACTAACCTCCAGCTCAACTTCATCCGATCTATCCCAATTTTAGATTTTGAGCCTCGCAGTAACAGATTGGCGCTAGAGGAAGGATTTTAACTAATTTTCTTATAGAAAGATGGTCAGAGCATGAGTACCAAACAATTCTTTAGCATCTCCATCTTCTCTAGACGTTCCATCAGAAGCTTTCTAACAACAACCAGTCACTGTTGATTTTTAACAATTCAGCCTGCTTGTTTAGCAGGTTTAAGCCCTGACAGCAGCTGTTCAACAGCTTCAAAAAAATGAAGAGTGACAACAAAAAAAAGTTATCCCACTGAAAGTTATTTCTCAATATAGCCATCAACCAGTCCATCAAGATGAATACCACATTGATGATGAGGTTGAGGGTGAATCTGCTCCAAACAATATAAAAATTTAGAAAGGGATGATTTGGAGCACAAGATTTAAAATCTTGAGAAGTACTTGATGGAGATTCAGGTAGGAGATCGATCTCAAAATAAAGATAGTTTTAATTTTCGATCTCCCTTCTCTCAATAAATCTTGAGTGAGCCGGTCTCAAAATGATTCAAGATACCTGTCATTGAATTGTTTGATGGCTCCACTGATCCAATGGATCATATTGAGGGCTACAGAGCTTTCATGGCATTGCAAGGGGCCCTCGATGCCCTACTATGTATCGCCTTTCCAACCACCCTCAAAAAGACAGTGAGATTATGATCTTTTGGACTTTCACGGGGGTTCATTTTTCTTTTGAGCAACTCAAAAGATTGTTCGTTATCTACTTTGGTAACAATTGATCTCATTTGAGGTATACGGACAGTCTGTTCTCCATCAAGCAACAGGAAGGAGAAGATCTCTGAAAGTATGTGGTTCATTTTAATGTAGCTACTCTTGAAGTTAAAATTTGAATGAGGCTATTGCCATATCTACCTTAAAGTGAGGGCTCTGAAGCAATCACTTGGTGTTTCTTTAAATAAAAATTTTTCGGACACCTATGGTGAAATGCTTGATCATGTTCGAAAGTATGCCCAAGCTGAGGAAGAAGAAGCCATTATTAAATAAGCTAAGAGGGATAAAAATGGAAAGAAATGATCGAGAGAGGATGATGGAGCTCAACAGAATAAAGGCTCCAACCGACCTCAGAAAAATCCAAGGTCAAGAAGCCCACCTTAGCATTTTGATTCCTATACTCTTCTGTTCGCTTTTGTATTATAGATCCTTATGAAAATTAAAGGAGAGGGATATCTTTGAAAGTCTGATCCTATGTGGGTTCCATCAAAAAAAGAAATAAAAAAAATACTGCTATGTTCATCGGGACCATAGCCATGATACAGAAGAATGTTGACAACTTCGGGATGAAATAGAGGCCTGATGCATCGAGGCTATCTCAATAAATTTGTGAGGCCAACAAAAGCTATAGAATATCAGCCTAAAATAGAAGATGTTCCCAAAAATCAGAATCGACCAATGGTTAGGGTCATCAATATGATATATGGCATACCATCGTAGATTGATGATCCATCCTCTAAAAGATAGAAGACTGAAAATATTATTATTTTTTTGAAGATGATGTAAAGGAGATTCAAACTCCTCATAATGATGCTGTTGTTGTTTCTATAACAATAACAAATATAATGTAAGAAGAATTTTAGTTGATAATAGAAGCTCTACCGATGTATTGTTCTACGATACATTCTCAAAAATGAATAGACAAATCAGCTGAAGCAGATCGGTACTCCACTCGTCAGATTCTCAAAAATTTAATAGCTGTTGAAGGAGAGATTACTCTACCAATTACAGTAGGACAGGAACCAACACAATCAACAGTGCAGATTACTTTTTGGATAGTTAAGGTTCCATCTGCCTATAATGCTTTTTTGGCCGACCTGATCTTAATGCTCTCGAAGCCATTGTCTCCACATATCATCTGTTGGTGTTATTCTGATTAAGGAAGGAACTGAAAAATATGTGGAGATTAGATAATAGCTCGGCAATGCTTTATGATTGCCTTTAAGATAAAGCAGCCCACGAAATTACATCAGTTAAAGTGCTAGATCCAATAGACAAGGTCAAAAAAATCGAGATGAGCCTGTTGAAAATTTGAAATTATTCCTTTGAAAGATGATCTAGAAAAATAGTTCAAATTGGATCAAATCTTAAATCTGATTTAAAGGATAAATAATTAAGTTTCTTCAGGCAAATATCGATATTTTACTTGGTCGGCTTCCGATATGTTTGATATTCATGCCGATGTAATTGTTCATAGATTAAATGTTGACTTAAAGCTTAAGCCAGTTCAGTAGAAAAGAGAAGTTTTACTTCAGAAAGATAAAAAAATTGATGAGGAAGTTGATAAGCTCTTGAAGATATGATTTATCAGAGAAGCTCATTATTCGAAATGGATAGCCAATGTTGTTATGGTCAAAAAGGCTAATGGCAAGTAGAGAATTTGTATTGACTACACCGATCTCAACAAAATTTATCCAAAAGATAGTTTCTTTATCAAGAATCGATCAGCAAGTGGATGCCACTTTGGATCATAAACTCCTTAGTTTCGTGGATGCTTTCTCAGGATATAATCAGATCAGAATGACTCCGAAAGATGAAGAAGATACAACCTTTATTACTGAAAGAGGTTTATATTATTATAAAATGATGTCTTTTGATCTTAAAAATTTAGGTACAGTATACCAATGTCTTATAAACAAAATCTTCAAATATTAAATTTGTCAAAATATGAAAGTTTATGTTGATGATATGCTAGTCAAAAGCATTGAGAAATATCGACTTATTACCAATCTAGTGGAAGTATTTAGGGAGCTTAGAAAATATCAGATGAAGCTTAATCCAAACAAGTATACTTTTAGAGTGACCTCGGATAAGTTTCTTGATTTTCTCATAAATCAAAGAGGAATAGAAGCAAATCTCGAAAAAATTTATGCATTATTGGAGATGAAATATCTGACTACCATCAGAAAATATAACAGATCACTGGATGAGTTACCGTCCTCAGTTGATTCATTTTTAGAAAGGTATCTTTCATTCTTCAAGATATTAAGGTAGATTAAAATTTTAACTGGATAGAGGAACGTCAAATTGCCTTTGAAGATTTAAAGAAATATCTTGACTCTGTACCTCTTCTCTCAAAGCTGATTGAAGGGGAGGAATTATTCATGTATATATCTGTCTCATCCAGTGTTGTTAGCTAAGTTCTTATATGGGAGGATATGGATATTCAAAGGCCGATTTATTATATAAGTAAATTATTACGCGATGTCGAGATTCGATACAAAAAATTGAAAAGATGATATATGCTCTAATCACATTGATCTGATGACTTCGACCATATTTTCAAGCTCACACAATTATTATATTGACCAATCAACTGTTAAGATCGATATTGCAATGAGTTGATACATCAGGTTGGGTTGCTAAATGAGCTATAGAACTCGATGAGTTTAATATTCAATACCGATCTCGATCTGCAATAAAGGTAAGTATTAGCTGATTTTATTACAGAATGCACTATTCCTGATGATGGGTCGATTTCAGAAAATCTTAAAGATATTAATAATGATTCATTCTAGATCCTATATGTAGATGGGGTTTCAAATTCACAAGAAAGTGATGCTGGTTTAATTCTGATAAGTCCTAAAGATTTATTATCAAGCAAGACCTAAGGTTCAATTTCAATACTTCTAATAATGATGCTGAATATGAAGCTCTGACTGCAAGATTAAAGATGGCAAAAAATTTAGAGTTAAAAGCTGAAGTTCTTTACCGATTCGTAGCTTGTCGTCGGTCAGGTACAAGATCAATCTGAAGTTAAAGATTCCATAATGGCTTAATATTTGAAGAATATAAAAGAATTATTTAAAATTTTAAAGAGCTTGAAGTCCTACAAATCTCAAGATTGAAAAATGTTCGAGCTGATGCCTTATCATATCTTGCTACATCAAGATTCTTAGAACTTAATCAAAAGGTTTTGATTGAGCAATTGGAGAAGCCTAGCATTGAAGTCCTCCCTATTTTTCAGATTGATCATAAATCAAGCTGGATTGAACCCTAGTGGACTATATAACTAAGAATTTATCCGATGACCCCATTAAGGCTACAAGCATTAAAAGACAAGTTTCGTGGTATATTCTTCAATAATATTTGTTATATAAAAGATCTTATTCACTCCTTTTACTTCAGTGCTTGAATCCATCTGAAGCTGACTATGCACTTCGAGAAGTGCATGAAGGAATATGTAGATATTACTTGGGAGGCAGATCGCTTGCTTACAAAATAATTCGATAAAGTTATTACTAGCCGACCATCCAAAAGGATGCAGTCGATCTTGACAACAAATATAATCAATATCAAAGATATGTTAATATCAAACACCAGCCTATTGCTGAACTCATTTCTATTACTGCACCTAGGCCTTTTGCAATTTGGGGAATTGATATATTAGGGCCTTTCCCAATAGCAACAGGTCAGAGAAAGTTTTTGGTGGTAGCCATTGACTACTTCATGAAGTGGGTGGAGGTAGAATCTTTGACTCAAATTACTAAGAAAAAATATAAGATTTTATCTGAAAATCAATAATATTTCGATTTG
The DNA here is from genome assembly GCA_000441515.1 of Elaeis oleifera. Lineage (NCBI taxonomy): Eukaryota > Viridiplantae > Streptophyta > Magnoliopsida > Arecales > Arecaceae > Elaeis > Elaeis oleifera. The sequence continues at coordinate 66,800 of KE506870.1, forward strand.
ATTTATCTAGAATAATTATTACTAATAATGATCGACAATTTGATAACCCAAGTTTAAAAATTGTATTCCAAACTTCACATTGATCATCGGCTTACTTTGTTAGGCATCCACAACAGAATAGTGAAGCCAAGGTTACGAACAGGACTATCCTTCAAGGCTTAAAGACAAGGCTTACAGAAGCAAAAGGACTGTGAGTTGAAGAACTTTACAGTGTTTTATGGGCCTGCAGGACCACATATTGAATTTCAACTAGAGAAACTCCTTTTAAACTTACTTCTGGAGCCGAAGCTATGATTCTAGTTGAAATCAGCCTACCATCTGATAGAGCAAGAAATTTTTATGAAGTAACCAACTCTAATCGATTGAGAACCGATCTAGATCTTCTCGAAAAAATAAGAGAACAAGTCCATATCAGAATGACAACTAATAAGCAAAAAATTGCTAAATATTATAATGCTTGGGTGAAACCGAAGTTGTTCCAAAAAGGTGATCTCATCTTGAGGCAAGCAGCAGTTTCTAAACCAATCGAATAAGGTAAACTTGCTTCAAATTGGGAAGAACCATATCGAATCATTGATGCAAGTCACCCAGGAGCATGTAGAATTGAAAATCTGGATGGATTTATTATTCTCCATAGTTGAAATTCTAAAAATTTTAAAAATATTATTGATAAAAATGCTCCATGGGGCTCATTTTTGTACGTCATATATTATGAGAGCAAAAAAAAAGTCGATCTCCAGATCGAGCTCAATCCCCGAAGGACCAAGAAGATAAAAAAATTGATCTTCGGATCGAACTTAAGCCCCGAAGGACCAAGAAGAAAAGATGATCTATGGATTGAGCTTAAGTTTCGAAGGATCAAAAAGAAGAAAAGACGATCTCAAGATCGAGTTTAAGCCCCGAAGGATCAAGAAGATAAAAATCGATCGTCAGATCGAGCTTAAGCCCTGAAGGATCAAGAAGATAAAAGTCGATCTCCTGATCAAGCTTAAGCCCTGAAGGGTCAAGAAGAAAAGTCGATCTGTAGATCGAGCATAAGCTCTGAAGGTTTAAGAAGAAAAAATCGATCTTTGGATCGAGCTTAAGCCCAAAGGGTCAAGAAGATAATAAGCCGATCTCTGGATTAAGCTTAAATCCCAAAGGGCTAAGAAAAAAATCAATCTTCGGATCGAGCTTAAGCCCGAAGGGCCAAAAGAAAAAAATCGATCTCTACATCGAGCTTAAGCTTCGAAGAACCAAAAGATAAAAATTGATCTCCAGATTGAGCTTAAACCCCGAAGGACTAAGAAAAAAACCGATCTTCAGATCGAGTTTAAGCCCTAAAGGGTCAAGAAGATAATAAGCCGATCTCCAGATCAAGCTTAAGCCCCGAAGAGCCAAGAAGATAAAAAAATTAATTTTCAAATCGAGCTTAAGCTCCAAAAGATCAAGAGAAAAGTCGATCTCCAGATCGAGCCTAAGTTCTAATTGGATCAAAGTCCCAATAGAATCAAGATCAAAAGTGAGATTTTCGATCTCCGATTGAACCTCACAAAATATCAATTTGACAAGTTCCAACTTAAATTCTCATACAACATACCCTTGAAAGAGAAGAAAATGAGGTACCAAAGATTGAAATCTTATCAGATATGCAGGAGATCCGACCTGCTTACTTCGAGCTCAAATGGAAGGATGTAGTGGCTCACTTGAACCAAACGATATAGATATGTCATCTTGAATAAGCTGATAACTTTTTTTATAGACTACTTCTTTCGTCCAAAGTAATTTTTTTGGACTCAAAAGTGGGGGGCAAGTATTATAGGGGTCATATCACCTCAGTTGATATCCTCAAAACTCATACTTAGAAATTTTTAGATTGATAGGAATACCAATGTTACCTCGACCATTTATTGATCTGCCTCTTCAGTATTATCTGCTAAGTCAGCTTAGTCCAAAACTGCCGATCTCCCAACTTTACTTCGATTGTCAACCAACTTGATTATTGATACTAAATGCATGGTGCCTCAGTTCAAATATTTACTGATATCAGTTATTTCATATCGATCTATTACTGATATGCCATCAAAAGTACAAACGGTTATCTGATAGCTGTCATCCAGCTCAACCATAACTACCTCCTGATTGTATTCTAGTTTATCTACCATATGGACAGCTGGCCATGATCTCATACACAACTAGTGGATACAACTAAATATGATCTCACTTTCAGCTAATACGTACAGCTATACTATAGCTCACTTACAGTCGGCTTTAACTGTCTAACAAACTCCTCTAACGGTCTAATAAATTTTGTAACGGCTTGTTCAGTCCCTCTATAAATAAAGGGTTAGGAATCCTCTAATAATAAGTTCTAAAGCTCAAACTAGAGTGAGACTCTACCAGTGAGAACTTTGTCAGTTTTTGAATAAGAATTCTAGTTCCTACAAAGTCCAATCTCTTTAGTTCCACATAAACCTTCTTCTTACTCTACTACTCTTTTCTACCACCTATTCTCAGACTCAAGACTGACTTAAGCATCGGAGGATCAAAATCGGAGGATCCCCACCGATTTTTGACTTGTTTTGCAGGATTTTTTGAAGGTATTCTAAATTGGACTGCAACCAACCTCCGGCTCAGCTTCTTCCGATCTGCCTCAGTTTCAAATTTTGAGCCTTGCAGTAACAAGATGTAATTGCAGATTTATAGCCATTTGTTCCTGAAGCTACCAAATTATGCATCAAACCACATGCAACTAGATAATAGTCACATCATAAAATATACATTGAGTTGTAATTACTTGCCATTTATTCTTCTTTGGCTGATATATGCAACCTTTTGACTATAGTCATGTATCTTAATTAAACTTGTGATTTCTTGCTAAACTTGAAGGTTGCTTCTATAATAACAAGACATGAACATGTATTTGTGATTCAAATTTGAATATCTACTAGCATATCAGTTAAAGTATTGAATTATATATATATATATATACACACACACATACATACATATATACTTTAATTCTCAAGAAAAACATGATAATCTTTCACAAATGTCGAATTTTGGTGCAATAAGAAGACTAGCTGAATCCCATCAATTTTCTTGTAAATTCTTCAATATCTTTTGTTCAAGTATTGAAAAAAATTATAAAAAGTAAGTACCAGTCTAGATATTATGAATTCAATCAAAGTACATGGTGCTATGCATGAGTATATATACATGAGTAATATACGCATATGTGTATATGTACGTAAATTTTACCAGAGGAAACAAACTCAAACTTAGTGTAACAGCAAGAGAAGCTGGCATGAAAGATTAATGAAAACCAATTAGGCTCAAAATTGTTGCTTGCATGAGATAGAAAACCGGAATAATTGGACGAGGGGTTGGATGTGGCGGGGTCTTCAGGAAACTCTACCTATACACATGAGTGGCATGTTAGATTATTTTTCGAGGAAAAAATGGATGTTAGATTCCTAAATGTAAAATAGTTAAGCGGACATCAAAAGAGCTCGGCAATGACACATAACTTGAACCGGTGATCTCAAACGAGTTTTAGGTGCAACCGCACGCCAAATATTCACTTCACGCTGACACCTGCAACACGAGGTGAAAAGATGGTGATGATTGGCACTGACCCAGGCTACCGGTTTCCCATCCCTGTGGGACGACAAGAATCAAAATTGGCTCGGCCGGAGCACAGGCGTGCTAACTTGACAAAGCAACTGCTCGGAAAGATCCGGAATATCCAAAACTGGGGCCAGGACGGAAGCGGTATAATTCCATGGATATCCTCCTCCTCCCTTGACCTCACGGTCCGCACCTCACCGCCCTCCGTCTACGTGGGCCCCGCAATTCATCCCTTTGCCATCCAACCTCATCCCGGCGTTAACCATTTTTTGCAAATATTTTTTATAAAACATCGATGAGATGGACCTTACGTTGAGGGTTTTTTTTCCTTCTACTTCCTACACAAATCGGTCGGCCTACTCCAAAAATACTCCTAAATATTTATGAATATAGGCTTAATCTGGTATGTAATCCAATAATTTGTTATTTATATTGGTCCAACTTAAAAATTCTATAAGATTATCAATCCAATCCAATGATCCAAACAAACTTTGAGGGCTTATTTGGATGGATGGATTGAAATTTCGTTTGATTTATTGGAGTGGACTGGTATAACCAATTAAGAATAAGCTTATAGGTTGGCTAGACCTCACTACAGCAAAAAGAGGGCTATCGATCATTTTTTGCCGACGCTTTTTGAAAGTATCGGCAGGTTACGCTGACCTGCCGATGCTTTTAAAAAGTATCGTGATTCAACGACGTTTAAAAGCATCGTAAAATTTCATCATTTTCAATGCCGACGCTTTTAGCAAAAGCGTCGTTAAATAAGAAAATGCCGATATTTTTTTGTGTCATTATTTAACGATGCTAAAAAGCATCGTTAGGTTCGACTAATACCCCCATTCTTCCGTGCCCTAATCTATCTGCCGCCGCCCCCTCTCATCCATTCCTCCATCTCCATCTCCGCCGACCCCCATCTCCATCGATTCTTCGCTGCCGGCGCCGCACCCGCCGTCCACGCCGCACCGCCGTCCGCCGCTCCCCTCTGCTGCCGCGTCCGTCTACGCCGCACTCGCTGTCGCTGCCGTCGTCGTCACTGTTCGCCCAATCTCCCACTTCTTTGTCTCATCTGGCGCCGGTCTCGGTCTCTACATCTTTGTTATCATTCTCCCCTTCATTGGTACTCTCCTTCTTTTCTTTCTTCTTTCTTTAATTCTTAAATTTGTAGAATCGTATGGGTTTATAGATTTTTTTTCTCGATTTCTTAAAATTCTAGCATATACCTGGAGGATATCTATCTTGTCTCTGCGTTGATGACTTCAAAGTTATTTTTGAGCGTATTTTTTAACTCTTCCTTTTAAAAGAATCTCATTTTCTCATATAAAAATCCAGTGTTTCGCGTGCTTTCTTAAACTTTGGCTCCTATTCTTGTAAATTAAGGATTTTTCGGAATTTCTTGTGCTATCAATATGCTATACTTGTTCTCTTATCTTGAAAATGAAAATTTTACGGTGTTAAAGGG
>KE506871.1:21835-32513 GCA_000441515.1 Elaeis oleifera
GGGGTCGATTCACAGAACTGTGCCACCAAAAAAAATCTGCATGCCATTCAGCCCTTTGTGCCATGTGTCGACTCATAGGGTCGACTCATAAAATTCAAACCTGATTTTCTTACAAAATATACTTCCAAAAAATTTAAATTACCTTCAATAGACTTCACATCTCTTGTACTTGCTCTTGAGGCTTTCAAATCAGATTTTGATAAAATTACGATTTTACTCCTGAAATACAATAAGTCTTTTTTCAAGCGAAAATCATTAGTAACCCCCTCAAATGCTTTGTAATCATCAAAATCAATTCAAGGAGCAACAGATATACAGACTAGGGGTAGTTATAGCTACTTCATTATCTTTACTAATAATCTGTCATGGTACGGATATGTGTTTCTCATGATACATAAGTCTGAAGCCTTTGAAAGATTCAAAAAGTCAGGCATGAAGGTAAATCCATCAAAGTCTTTTGATCTGATCGTGGAGGAAAATACTTCAGTACTAAATTTCTGGCATATCTTAAGGAGAATGGTATAGTCTCTCAATGGACTCCTCCTGGCACATCTCAACTCAACGGGATATCTGAAAGAAGAAATAGAATCCTATTAGATATGGTCCGATCCATGATGAGCTTCACTGATTTACTCGTATTTTTTGGGGACATGCCTTACTTACCATGATGTACATTTTAAATAGAATTTCTTCTAAATCTGTTCCTACCACACCATATGAGATATGGCAATGTAAGAAGCTGAGTCTGAGTAATCTTAAAACTTGAGGATGTCCAAGCTATATCAAGAGACCGACAACTGATAAGCTAGAGGATAGATCTATTATATCTCAGCTTATAAGATATCCCAAAGAATCTAAGAATATTATTTTACTTTCACATGATCATAATGTGATTGTGAGTCGCAATGCTATATTTTTTAAAATAATTTATCCAAAATGGTGGTAGTGAGAATTAGTTGAGCTCGACGAGAATGTCTCTGAAGAGCAACGAGCTATAGATCCTCAAGAACTCGTTAATGATGAGCCAGTAGTTAATATTCCATCTCCACCTCATAAATCATGAAGAATCTTCCATCCTCCTGAAAGATACATGGGTATGCTGAAAAAGGATATAGAAGAATCGTTCCTTATGGGAGATGGGGGTTATGGTGATGATCCTAGTACTTTGATGAGACGATGTCTGATATCGATTTTAAAAAATAGTTAGATATAATGAAGTCAGAAATTGACTCAATACACTTGAACCAAGTATGGACCTTAGTGGATCTACCTGAGAGAATTGTTCTCATTGGGTGTAAATGAATCTACAAAAGGAAAAAAGGTGCTGATGGTAAGATAGAGACCTATAAGACAAGATTGGTGGTAAAGAGTTATAGTCAATGCGAAAGTATTGACTATCATGACATCTTTTCATCTGCAGCCATGCTAAAATCCATCCACACATTACTTGTTATTGTAGCTTTCTATGATTATGAAATCTAGCAGATGGATGTAAAAACTACTTTTCTAAATAGATATCTTGAGAAAGATATCTATATGGAATAGTTTCTGAATTTTACATTAGGTGATAGTGATCATCGAGTCTGCAAGTTGCAACAGTCCATCTATGGACTGAAGTAGACCTCTCGGAGCTAGAATCTTCATTTCAATGATAAATTAAATCATTTGATTTCATAAAAAATGAAGAGAAATCTTATGTTTATAAAGGATCAGTGGGAGTGTGTTTATCTTCCTCGTATTATATGTGGATGATATCCTCCTCATTGAAAATGATATTTCCATGTTGATCTCAGTCAAAGCTTGGTTGTCTAAAAAATTCTCTATGAAAGATTTAGGAGAAGCATCCTATATCCTTAGGATAAAGATCTATAGAGATAGATCTAGAAGGATGCTTGGCCTGTCTCAAAAGCTATATATAGAGAAAGTACTGAAGCAGTTCAGCATGAAAAACTCCAAAAAGATTTGCTATCCCTTAGGCATAGTATTCGACTCTCCAAGATGATGTGTCCAACCACTTCTAAGGAGATCGAGCGCATGAGTAGGATCCCTTATGCTTTGACGATAGGGAGCCTCATGTACGTCATGCTATATACTCAATCTGATATTGTCCTTACTGTGAGTATCACGAGCAGATATCAGTCGAATACAGACAAAGAGCATTGGATAGCTATGAAGAATATCCTTAAGTGCTTATGAAGGATTAAGAATTTATTTTGATTTTTGGAGGAGCACCTAAATTACAGATTGAGGGTTATACAGATTCGGACTTCATATCGGATCCTGGTGATAGAAAGTCTACATCAGGATATGTATTCATTTGCAATAATGGTGCAGTCAGTTGGAAGTATTTCGAGCAGAGCATCATCGCAGATTCGATCACAGAGGCTGAGTATGTCACTGCTTCGGATGATGCAAAAGAAAGCTTCTGATTTAAAAAGTTTGTCGCAGAACTTAGTGTAATGACATCGGATGCCATACTACTATACTACGATAACAATGGAGTCGTAACACTTGCAAGGAGTCTCGATCTCATCAAAAATCAAAGCATATTGAACAGTGGTTTCATATCATACGCTATTATCTTGAGAAGTAATATGTCGAGGTGTGAAGAGTAGATTCCATGGATAACGTGGCAGATCCACTAACAAAATAGTTGAGTCAATCCAAAATGAAAGCCCACCTTGAGAAGATAGGGCTTAGATTAATGGCCAATTGGCTTTAGTCCAAGTGAGAGATTGTTAGATGTATGTTCTAGAAGCTAATTGTTGGTTGAGACATTGTTCATTCTATGATATAAATTTATATTTTAAACTATTGATTTAATCAATAAAAGATAATTTTTTTTTATTCAAATGTTATGTGTTCTTAAATCATCCTTGGAATTGATGTTATGATACATATTCTTAAGTGTTGAGAATTAGAGATATGTATGATCGATTTCTAAATTACACCTGATCATAGGATAGTCATGGAGACGGTTATCGATCCAGATAGATCGACGCACGATTCACTTCCTTCGGGATAGATGAGTCTCTGGTCCACGATGTAAAGATATTGAGCAGCGAGTGAGGATAGTTGTTAGAGAGCAACTAGTACTAAGCGTGACCATACGAGAAATCATATGGATTTCTATCCAATCGTCAGTGATCATCTCGATGCTGTAGTTGTGTGATTGGTTCTTTGACCTGCGGTGTCATAGTTGCTCACAGTAAGACATCTATAGTTTGACTACATATAAACATTGACTCAATTATGAATTTTTGTAGTAGATGTTGACTTCGGTTGGTTGAGCTATGCGAGCAACGTGTGCATCTAGATGGGATCTATCGATCTTGATAGAGAGGAGTAGTCCTATGAGTTTGAGAAACTGAGTTCACAAGTCTATGACCATAGCAGTGTGATTGATGAAAAAAAATTTTATTAAATTACTATTGGACTTCAGCTGATCAGATCTATCATATGACTGATGATGAGGTTTGATGATTTATCTATGACCTGCCATCTAATCGGGACTCATGATAGAGAGACTGTATCATACATTAACTACACCTAGAGGTTCTATTTCAATTCTACTAGGTTGCCACTACATATTACTAGATATTATTGATGGATTGTGAGAACTCAATAGTATCATTTTAAATCAATGATCCTTGTCGAGTAAGAGTGAAACTATTCCGATCCATTGAAAGAGATTTCAGTGATATTTATGATAGAGATCATAATATATCTCACTATCAGACAGAATTGAATATATAGAGTCACACATAAAGGGAGAAAGCCTTGATTAGTTATAATTGAGCTTATGAAGTACCAATTAATATGGATTTAGAAAAATCCTATTGGGTTCATATTAACCTTGCTAGCACCTGAGTGAACCCAATTTCTCTGGTAGTTGGTTTGCTTATATGATAAGCATTGATCAATTTCTATACTTGATTTGAACCTAATTGAATATGATTCAATGACCTTCAATGGTTGGATGCTTAATTTATGATTTGGATTAAATCAAGAAAGAGTTTCTTGATTTTATTCATCTTGATTTGATCAAGAATTCTTGAAATGAATTTATAAAACAATGTGGACTAATTTATCAGCATTTAATTAGGATCCTATATGATGGAATGCTTAGCACTGGGTATGGGCATGGATGAATAATGGGTGGCACACTATTTATTTGGTCTCAGTATATTATGGCTAGGACTTCTAATATAATTAGGAGGAGAGATCCTAATTTGATTAACATACCCATTATATGTCTATTTAAAGGATCCTAACCCTACTTCTCACATAATCTCATGATCTCCCATCCTTATTGCCATCTATTACTGTGCCCACGCTCCCTCTCCTCTCTCTCTAGCCCACGCCCTCTCTCTAGGCATCCCTCTTGGAGCTAGAAGAAAGGTGGGCGGCATCCTTCCTTGGTGTCAAAAGTTGGCGCCACAAGTTGTTAGTGGTTTCATCCTCTTCCTCTAAAGTTTATTGGGAGTTAGTTACAACTACTTCTTATTTATTATTTTTTTTATTAGTTGAGGGATCAAGAAAGATTCTTGATTTCTTCAAGAATCAAGAAAGATTCTTGATTTCTTCAAGAATCAAGAAAGATTCTTGATTTCTTCAAGAATCAAGAAAGATTCTTGATTTCTTCAAGAATCAAGAAAGATTCTTGATTTCTTCAAGAATCAAGAAAGATTCTTGATTTCTTCAAGAATCAAGAAAGAAAGATCAAAAAAGTTCACGAATTGATCCCTACCCAAGCTTGATTCAAGCCTATTCAGGCTTTCGATTCAAGCAAGCAGGATCCAAGAGAAAATAATTGAGGTCGGCTTTATGGATACCCGTAGAAGTAGGACGCTTGTGCTGCTGATTCAGAGCCTGATTAACCCCAGATCTAGAGATTGAATTAGATTCAACCTCAGTTACAGGTTTGAGGTAAAAGAGAAAGCGATTCAGGTATGTGAATTGATTACAGGCTTTCTTTATTCATCCTAAAATCAGTTTATATTAATTTCAGCATGTGAACTAGATTCATAAATGCTTTCATCTGATGAATGTATGCTTAGATTAAAAATATTTTAATCTAATTTTTTTACTACGTTTCGGATTTAGAAAAGTTTTGAAATCCACATGTACTAGTACTTGTAGAAAATTCAACAAAAAATTAGTTCATGATCAATGGAAACCCATCTTATAAGAATTTTCAACAATATAAACAGAAATAAAACATGTATGATAGCAAGGATGGTATCTAACTAATATCTGACTAACAATTTTATGGTGGAGTGTATAAAGAGGGGATGAAGGGCAATAGATCAAGAGCATTGATCTTTTGCAGTGTACAGTTTTGCACTATAAAGTATTGTACGATATATGATGGCTACCATCAAGAGATGGATGGCAATTAAACAAGACAGCCTTGCGTACATAGCATATCTTGTTTAATAATCATCCGGGATGGTAGCTACCAGATGTTGCATAATACTCTACGGTGGAAACAGTGCATCGTAGGGGATCTTGGGTGGTAAATCAATCTTGTGGTCCTATGACAGAGTAAAGCAATGGCTCCTAATGACTATATATGAAGTGGGCAAGGAAACTGGCCAGAACAGCAAGCACTGTTGACGAGTTCAATGTTGAGTAGGAGACAAGAGGAATTTGGTAAAGGGCATGGAGGAACTTTCATGGAAGTTGAGATATGAGAGATGGAGCAGGAGCAGATGGGGTGAAGAGCATACAACTCGTGGTTTGCGATGGAATTAGGCAAGCTTTCCGCAAAGTCGGCCAAAAATATTATTTTATGTACTTCGTAATAGGAAGCGGTTGCTTACTTCCCCTGTGATTTTAAAGTTGCTTAAAGAAGTGGATGGTAGCCCATCGCCGACATGGCTAAGCCTATTTTTGAATCACAATGACTAGGTGTTCTCAATAAAAAAAAAGATGCGGCATTCCAAAAAAAAGGCATATTCAAGCTAACTACTATAAATTGAATTATGTAATTAAGTAGAGAAGATCCCAGAAACCTTTTTCATATTAGCTAATATAACTAAATATGAAGTCCACGTGCAATATGCATTTTTAACACGATATGCAACAGAAAGGTATGACAAAATGATGAATTACTGAGAATAATTTTATTGTATAATATTACGGAAATAATATTATGCACTTGGATGTCATTAATATCTTTTTTTTTGAAAATTTTAAATATCGATAGATTCTAATGACATACATGCAATAAAATAAAACTCAAAACCTTGACAAACAAAGAGTTCCAAAAAAAAAAAAATAACCTCACATATCAGTGCACTAAGCTTATCATCCTGTTCTGTGTTAACCAACCAATGGTTGTCGCATAGACAATGAACTAACAGATCTAATTCACACAGAGTTGAGATCCTCTATAGGTTGGAATTAGACGAGATAGTTCGGAATCAAGCACAAAACAGGAGTGTCTATGATCGAGGGATTAAATCTATCAAGCTCATGTCGGGTCTAGAGACGGTCTAAATTAATCATAATTATCTGTATATCATCCGGTGGCGAATGATTGAGTTGTAGATGATGGAAATTGTATCCATTGCTCAGTTAAATCAGCCATGGCTGATGGATTGATATGGTCCCCTCTCATCTGTATCAAAGACCTCCATTTATAGAGGATCCAAATTCAAATTGAGCTTCAGAAACTCTTCTGGTGCACATATCATCCCTAGAACAATCTTAGAAGACAATTATATATGAAGACATGGATCCAAGACTAAGGCAATCATTCAACCATGGGCAGATCCACAGCCAGTATTGACGTTTCAGCCGTCCAGTCTTTGTTTAATCGTCATTTTTGGTCCCACACGCATCAATTTTGAAGCCGCGGGGTTGACGTTTTATTGGCTCCACAGGCAGGGCCCACATTTCCAGGTGCACGAATCTCCAGAGTGAGGTCACCATACGTGTGGGGCCCTCGGACCTACACCCATGTGCTCGGAAAACAAATGCTTCGGTGTGGGACCCGGTCGTTTGCCACATATTTTGAAAGGAATTTTTTTTTAATGTAAGTAAAGAACATGACGTAAGTACGTAACGTATCAGCTTGGCCCACTGGGGTTAATTGCGGTATAAAGTATGCAATTCAGTTCTCAACAGAGCAAGTGAATCGAGGATTTTTTTTATTATTATTTTTTATCCATTAATTTAAAATATGAATTTATTTTGAAGATACCATCCACGTATGAAATCGTCATTTCAGAAGGCGATTTCATCTAGTGCATACCTCCCATAAGGTAGGAGGGATTCCACGTGGTGCCACACTAAAATCGTCTCGTGAAAAGATGACTTCAGAACTTGTCGATTTAACTGATGAGATTAAGATAATCACTATTTATCTGATGATTTCAACTCTCTTTACTAAAACCCTCGACCCGTTTGTCCCTCGGCCATCCAACCTCTACTCTGTTCCTAGCCTGGTCTCCCATCCACCTGATCTTTCACTTTCCTAACCCAATCCCCAACCCAGATGATTTTCCTCCCGATCCCCTATCTGTCCTATTATCGTGCGTGTCGATATCATCTGGCCCCATTTTTTTCTTTTTTTTGCCTTTTGATTGTTGGATCACTGGCTTCTCTACCCGGCCTCCAGCTTCCCCACGTGCTCCTCGTATTCCACATCTCCTCAACCAGGAAAGATTTTTTTTTTGACTTGATAATTTGAATTTTATTTCAAATTTTATACTTAGATTTGATTAATTTTATATTTTAATTAGTTATCTATGCTCGGCTTGTTTTGTCTTAATTACAGTAATTAAGTTGATTACATTCATTTGATTATTTAAAGTAGATCTGAATAATTAGAAATAAATAGATTATCTCTAATCGATTAAAATAATTTAATTAGAAATAAATAGATTAATGAGATTAATTTTAATAATTTGTGTCATAAATTTGATTAATTTATATTAGTCACAATTGATTTGTACAATGATTATCTTTGTTAATCTAAGAACCTAATTTGAATAATTTTTATTAATTTGAATAAAGTTAGATTAATTAGTTTAATTTGAATAGAATTTGTGCTATGTTAGATTAATTTGTGCAATGAATTTGATTAATTTTATTAATTAATTTTTTCATTCTATGAAATTGTGAATTAATTTGATTAATTTGAATTAAGTCAGATTAGTTAGATTAATTAGATTTAAAACTGAATAAATAGATTAATTTGTTTAAATTGAATTAAATTTATGTTATGTTAGATTGTTTTGTGCTTTCTTTTGGATTAATTATTGCTAATTAGTTTAATTGTTGTTATACCAGATTAATTTTATTTTATTATTATAATTTTGTTAATTAAAATAAGTTGAATTAAATTCAAATTGAACTTGAATTAATTTGAAATAAATTAGATTATATTAATTGGTTTACTTTGAATTAACTCATATGAATTAGATTAATTTGATTAAGTTATGTTAATTTAGTGCCAGGTTAAATTGATTTGTACCATGCATTTGATGAATTTGAGTAATTTGTGCTATGTTAATCAAATTAATTTATTCTGTAGGTAGTAGAAATGGTAGAAATAGTGACGGTCTTATGCTATATCAATGGTTCTATAGTTAAAGGACTGTATGGAATAAAATATACTAGGCGATCACAAAAGGCTATTGATTGAGATATGGAATGAAATTCGAGGAGTTGAAGAATAAACTATGTAGAATTTTTCATATAGATAGAAGCATAAATAGAATAATGGTAACATATAGATATCCCATTGTTGTGCAACCGATAATTCTGAAATATGAACCTATTTCGATTACTGACAATAAAGATATGGAGATTATATTTTTAACTGTAAGCTCACATTCTTATTTATCTTATGCGGAGTTATACATTAATATGCAACCCATTGAGGACACCAAAACTATTCCCGATCCAGAGTACGATGAAGTAGCTGATCCGGATATTAGATTGACAACACAGACGAGTGAATAGGTTGGAGTTTCTAGTCCCTGCATGGCCAGTGTTCTGCTGAATACTAGTTCAAGAGATATGGAGGATCAGGTTCATTTGGCAATGGATAGTAATGTGCTAGATCCTATAATCAGATAAGCCTCACTGTACATAGTGGCTGATAATGCCGTCCATTTGATAATCAACTTTTTGAGGAAGATGATGTACATAGTGAAGAAGGTATGGATGATGATGTTCAACAAATGGGTACATCCCATGATGTACAGTTCCCATCTATTGTGGAGCACCCAAATTATCCGATGTTTGAAACTCCTTCAATTACATTTAAGAGCATTGATTGGACGGCTACCAATGTACCAATGTCTTCTGAATTGCATGTACCTTATAGTATCTGAAAAGAGGTAATGAGTTCTGTAAAAGGCTCTGTTTTATGGATAATATAGATCTAAAAATTATAGTGAGACAGTATTCAGTCGACACATACCATGAATTCAAGGTTGTTGAGTCAGAGTCGAATCTTTGGGTTGTTAAATGTAAAAATATGGAGTCGGAATATAATTGAAAGCTCTGAGCCATTAAGTAAACTGATTATTTTGAAATCATGAGATATATTAGTCCGCATATTTGTATTTCAGCCATACTTTCACAAGATCATTCTAGACTTAGTTCGAATTTCATCGTCAATAAAATATGAAATCTTGTAAAATAAGTACCCATAATTTTATCATCGGCATTAGTGCAGTCATAAAGAATATATTTAATTACACAGCTTGTTATAGAAAGTTATGGGAGGCGAAGTAGAAAGCAATGGCCTTGGTATATGGAGTTGAGATAAGTCATATGACTTATTGCCCAAGTGACTGCGTGCTATAGAAAATTTAATCCTAGATCTTGAGTGAAGTTTATTAGCACTCCTATCGGTCATCTATCATTTGCTATATTTGATCGTATTTTTTGGACATTTGCACCATCGATTGAAGGCTTCAAGCACTGTAGATTGGAAATCAGTATTGATGCGACATTTTTATATGAAAAGTATCAAGAAAATTGATGAATGCAACTACTGTCAATGAAAATAATCAGATTTTTCTACTTTCATTTGCAATAGTAGATGAAGAGTCGACGAATATATGGGGCTGGTTCTTAGCCTGACTGAGATCTCTTATTAGATTATGTCGGGATATCTGTCTAATTTTATATCGACATGCAGGTATATTAGCCGCAGTACCAAATGAATATTTTGGTTGATAGCCACCCTATGCACATCATGTATACTGTCTACACCATGTAGCTAGCAACTTCAACACTAGATTTAGGGATACAAGACTAAGAGATTTGTAGAAGAGAATCGATATGCAAACACAACCCAGAAAGTTTAACAAGTACATAAAGAAAATTGAAAAAATGAACTTGGAAGCCTTCCAATAGTTGTCTAAAATTCTGGTAGACAAATGTTGTCTTGCACACGATGGTGGCCAAAGATTCAACATGATGACTACAAATTTATCTGAATGTTTTAATGGAGTGCTAAAAAATGCTCATTTTCTATCGATAACTTCATTGGTACAGCTCACATTCTTTCAACTTGTATCATATTTTGATAGGAGATGTGCCCAAGTAGAAGACGCATTACATAGAGGTGAAAGATTTACCTCTTTTGCTATAACTCGATTGATTGCCAACCAATCTAAAGCTACATCCCATAATATTGTTAGAAATTGTA
>KE506871.1:38396-49406 GCA_000441515.1 Elaeis oleifera
GGATAATTGAAACATGGCATATACATAATATCACAGTCTGTTAGTGTAATGTACATACCTAGTAAACACCCTAAATTAGATGATGTCAGTGAATCCTACTTTTGGCATTGTAAGCTTAATCATGTGAACAAGAATAGGATTAACAGGTTGATCAAAGAACGTATCTTTGAGATAGATGATTGTGAATTATAGCCTACCTGTGAGTCCTATCTACTTGGTAAGATGACTAAGTCACATTTTAAGAAAAAGATAAAAGAGCCAGCGATATCCTAGATCTAATATATACTGATGTATGCGGATCTATGAATATAAGTGTTAGAGGAGGATACTACTACTTCATTATGTTTATAGATGACCTATCGAGGTATGGGTATGTCTATCTTATGAAGCATAAGTCAGAATCATTTGAAATATTCAAACGATTCCATACTGAAGCAGAGAAACAAACTAGGAAGAGTATTAAGATCCTTCATTCAGATCGAGGAGATGAATATCTTACCAGTGAGTTTCTGACATATCTAGAAGAGAATAAAATTCTCTCATAATAGACCCTCCTGGAACATCACAACATAATGGGGTGTCAGAGAGAAAAATTGAATCTTGTTAGACATGATTTGATCCATGATGGGCTTTGCGAGTCTACCAATCTTCTTTTGAGGATATGCTCTAGAAACTACCTACTACATCCTGAATAAGGTGTCCAGTAAGTCTGTCGATAAAACTCCATATGAGATATGGACTGAACGTAAGCTGGTGCTCTCACATCTTAGGGTTTGGGGTGTTCAGCTTATGTCAAGCATTTAAAGACAGATAATCTTGGATCGAAGTCTGACAAATACTTGTTCGTAGGGTATCCAAAAGAACTAAATGGTACTACTTCTACCTCACTGCAGAATAAAAGGTGTTTGTCAGTAACCGAGCAGTCTTTTTGGAAAAGAGTTTCTTAGTGAAGGAGCTAATGCCTGTAAAATTGAACTTGATGAAGTTCATAAGATGAAAGGACCGACATACACAGAATTGAATTTGATTGGTGAATTAAATCCAGAGCTAGTAGAGGCTCCATTAAGGAGATCCAGTAGAGTACCACATCAGTCGGATAGATATTATGATTTTTTGATCTGAGACGGTGATCCCGTCGAACTTGATGAGAACGATGAGGATTCGATCACCTATATGGAGGCCATGCAAAGGCCCGACTCCTAGAAATGGCTTGACGTCATGAAATCTGAGATGGAGTCCATGAAGATCAATGGTGTATGGACACTAGTTGATCCACCCGAAGAGATAAATCTATAGGGTGTAAATAATTTTAAGAAGAAAGAGGAGCAGACGAAAGGTAAGACCTATAAAGCCCATCTAGTTGTCAAGGGATATCGTCAGCATTATAATGTTGACTATGACGAGACATTCTCTCCTGTGGTAATGCTCAAGTTCATCTGGATTATACATGCTATCATCGCACACTTAGATTATGAGATCTGACAGATGGATGTCAAAACCACTTTCTTTAATAGGGAGCTAGAAGAAGAGATGTATATGATACAACCTGAAGGATTCACATCTACAGATGAGTCAAAAGTGTGCAAGCTCAAAAGATCTATTTATGGACTTAAGCAGGCATCTAAGAGTTGGAATATGCATTTTGATAAGGTGATCAAAACGTATGGCTTCATTAGGAACGGAGAAGAGCTTTGCATCTACAAGTGGGCTTCCAAATCTTTAGTCATATTTCTTATGCTGTATGTAGATGATATACTGTTACTAGAAAATAATATGTCAATTTTGCAGAGTGTGAAGCTGTGGTTATCATCACAGTTCTCCATGAAGGATTTGGGAGAATCATCTTACATTTTTGAAATGAAGATCTATATGGATAGATCTAGAAGATTGTTTGGATTGTCCCAAACCACGTACATCGATATCTTGTTGAAGCAGTTCAACATGGATAATTCTAAGAAAAGCTATCTTTCGATAGGCTATGGGATTACTCTTTCTAAGAAAGATTGTCCGATAACTCCTGAGGAGAGAGAGCATATGGGTAGAATACTATATGCTTCGACAGTGGGATCTATCATGTATGCTATGACATGTACGAGACTGGATGTGGCCTATTCACTAGGGATAGTAAGTAGGTACCAGTCTGATCTAGATGAGAAGTATTGAAAGATTGCAAAAGTAATTCTTAAGTATTTGAGAAATACTAAAGATCAATGGCTTATCTATGGAGACACTGATCTAAAATTTATGGGATATACTGATTTCAGTTTTCAGTCAGATTGTAATGACAGCAGAAGCATGTCGGGCTACGTATTTATCTTGAATGGAGGAGCTATTTGTTGAAAAAATTTCAAGCAACATACTATGGTCGATTCTATATGCGAAGCGAAATACATTGCTGCAAAGGAGACGGTGTGGTTGCAGAAGTTCATCAGCAAACTGGGAGTTACACCTTCCATTGATGGTCCTGTATTGCTGTACTGTGACAACTCCAGTGCCATAGCTCAAGCAAAAGAACTCAAGTCATACTATCGTACCAAGCATATTCTGCGTTGCTATCACTTGGTACGAGAGATCATGAACCGAGATGATATCGAGCTTTAGAAGATCGATGGAAAAAAAATCTAGCCGACCCTTCACTAAAGCTCTCGAGATCAAAGTGTTAAATTATGCTCTAGAAGTCAATTGTTGGCTAATACATTATGTATTTCAAGATCTAAGCTTATACTTGTAATCTTTTATTATCAATAAAAAAAATTTCATTCCAATCATGTATATGTGTCCATGATTTATCTTAGAAATTAACAAAGATGATTTTGTATATTCTTAAAGAGTTAAGAATTTAAGACATACATTAATTAGTGGTTAATTTTAAATACTTCCGATCAAAAGATCATCACGGAGGACAGTGATCAATCCATTTGAGATCGGCGCACGGTTCACCTCCCTTGAGGACAGATGTGTCTCGGATCTGTGGTGTAGAGACATTGGGGTGAAGGTACAGGTGGTTGTTAGAGAACAACTTACACTGAGCGTGACCAATACGAGAACCACATAGATGTCTACTGACTCGTCAGTGATCTTCTCAATGCTGCAGTGGTGTGAGTGGTCCTTTGACCTACGGTGTCATTGACTATTCGCAACGAGGCTATAGGATTTGACTGCATATTTCTTGGTCCCTAGTCATTCGGATCCTTGCTGTGTATGTTAGCTTCAGTAGGTTCAGGTTCGCTATCTAGAGTAGAATGTACCTAGAAAAATCTATCGATCTTGGTAGAAAAGGAGAAGTCCTATGCAATTTATGAGATTGAGTTCAGAAAGTCTTTGGTCAAAGCAAATATGAATATTGAAAAAAAAATTTACAGAATTCATAAATGAATTTGAGTCGAATCAATCTAGCATATGACTAATGATGAGGTTTGACGAGTTCTCCATGACCTCCGTCAAGTCGGAGCTCATGATAGAAGGACTGAATCATACGATAACTGCACCTAAAGGTTCATACTTTCATTCTACTGGATTGTCACTACATACTGCTAGGTGTCACTGATGGATTGTGACACTTATCAGGCATCATCTTGATGATCGATGATCCTTAAAGGGTAGAATTAAAAATATTTCAATCCATCGAAAAGTGTTTCGATGATATTATGATGGAGATCACAATATATCTCACTACCAGATAGAATGAAATCTATGAAGTCACACATTAAAAGATTTAATCTCGAATTTATCAATTGGACTTATGAAGTTCCAATTGGATTAGGATTTATTAAAATTCTATTAGATTTATGAGAACCATGCTAGCACACGGTTAAACCTAATTCTTCTCGAGACTTCGATTTGATCGACTTTATAGCCTTGAACCTAATCTAAATCTATTTAGATTTAATTGGGCTCTTAATAATAAGCTCAAGAGGATTTGATTAAGTCAATTAGTTGGCATAATTAGCCTAACATTATCTCTTCTTTATCTCCTAATTATCTCTAAGTATGCATGTGGAATAGATGAAAGATTGGATGGCGCATCCCTTTCTTTGGTAATTATTGTGCATCATATCCTAGAGGGGCCACCCTCTCTTATGTGTCATGACATAGAGAAGAGAGAGTGGGGTCCATGCCCCATCACTTTAGGCTAGAGATCCCTTTGTGGGGTGTCCCTTTATGGGGCACCAACTCAACTACCTGACAATTATTCCATGATGCCTCTTGTACATGCTTAAAGAGGTTAATTAATTATCATTTATATCTGATTTTATTTGGCATAAATTAGATTAAAAGGTAGAAGATTTCTATGAGATAAAATTTATCTTTTAAGATAATTGGGTTCCTCATATGTGTCAGGACAGTGTCTATTTAAAAGGAAGACTCTAAGGTTTCTTAAGTGGTTGAATTTTTGATCAAAAAAATTCTCTCTCCCTTCTCCATGCCTTCTCTCCCTCCTCTCTTTCTTTCATGCCCAAAAGTTGGGTACTTCTCTTCCACATGCCCAAAAGTTGTGTTGGTGACTTAGAGATCGTAAATCAAGAAGAAGAAGGCTGCTGATCAAGGAGTTGATCCCGCAGTTTAGATCAAAGAAGTTGATCAAAGAGTTTAAAGATCCAAGAAGAATCTTCTATGAGGAGAAAAAATTTAAGATCGATCTCGATGGATATCCGTAGAGGTCGGATACGTACGCGACTCAATCTTCTACGAATTCGAGATCATCAAAAGCGGTGAATTTCTACCCGCACAAAGGTAATGAGATCTGATCTCATAATTATTTTAAATTTTAGATTATTGATATATTTTTTTTTGAGCTTGGATAGTTTTAGATCTGATCTTTGTATGTAGGGTTAAGGGTTTATTCCATTCTATTTTCGCTGCCTGTTTTCAAAGTTTTGAAATCTACACATACTGTCTATCCATTTTCTAATAGTGGTATCAGAGCCACAGGTTATGAAAACATATATGATCTGATTTTTAGATTAGATCTAAAAGTTTTAATGATTTAAAATTAATTTTATGCTGATATAAGATTGTCTTGGTATAAGATTTATCTCCTATATTGCAAAGGTGGTCCTAGCACAAGATTGATCGATTTTGAAAATTATTTTGAAATAATTAAATCAAATATTTTAGATCTAAAAATTAAGATATGTGATATGTTTAATTTATATTTAGATCTAAAATTAGAATGATTAAAAGTTTACATCAAACTGATATAAGGTTATTCTGATATAGGGTTTACCCCCTATATTGTAAAGGTTGTCCTAGTTTGATGTGAATCAGTTTTTGAAAAGATATTTTTAAAGTATTTTGATCATTATTTTAGATCTGATTTTATATATATTTGATATATGTAAATTTAGTTTTAGATCTAAAATTAATATATATGTGATGCATATTTGATTTAGATCTGAAACTACATATATTCGATATATGAAACTAGGTTTAGATCTAAAACAATTTCAAGATCATAAGCCATTAATTGTATGCAATGAAACATAATCTAAAAATTATTTTAGATCTGAAATTATATTATTGTATGTGAGTATAGGTTGAACAAATTAGGTCTAAGTGAACAAACTACAATTAGGGTCTAATTGATTAGATCAGGCTAGAATCTGTTTTCGATTTTGAGCAGTTGATTGAACCTAATCGATGGATGATTAGGATTAGATCAAAGGGGCTCAAAGTTGACTTTAGTTGTAGTTAGTTGCATCGATTCATATTTTGATATGAGTTGATTGACTTAAGACTGAATTTGGCTTAGTGGTTCGGATTCATTTTAATAGGTTAATCTAATCGATTCTAATCAATCAATTTGATATCTGAGACAAGTATTTAGATGGTGGTTATTAATTGATTTCATTGTCTGACTTGATCAATTTTGATTGGTGTCTAAGAAAGTAATGGAGGATGCCCATGCATCTTAACTTACCTGACCATCTTGGAAGATTCAGTTTTGTGTTAGGTTACTTGTTGACTCGAGTTCACCCATGCTAACTAGGATGGTTAGATATATTGATGTGCTAACCTAATTTAATCAGTCGAATGTCAAATCTACTTATTTAGAAGAGATCTAAACATAAATCTCCTCATTAAATATTAAGTCTAGAGGTCTTCCATCATTGTAGAGATACGGATGCCTTTCTGGTGTTGATCGTTCTCGGTTGGTTACAGTGGTTCGATTACATCGAGAAGGTACAATAACTCTATTGACATTTGATATCACAGGATAGAAATGGGATTGCACCCAATAACTATTAGGTGAGGGTCTCAATGATAGCTTTGCACCTGCTGGTGAACGATGAGTCTGACTTAATTAAGGAATGTGCCAATAACTGTTAGATGAGGCCACATGACTTAGAGACCAAATCCACTGCACCTTGCTTAGTGAAGCAATGGACAAAGTGTTGTTCACTCATTGGTCTGTACTCACCAATAATTATTAGGTGAGGTATGTATAGATTAATGGGACTGCAGTTTCCACTTGAAATCAATCGCATATAGGTTTTATTTTTCATCCGAGGAGTATGGGAGATTCAACAAATAATAAGAGTTTTGTTGTTTTAAAGTTCCTAGAACAATAATTTTATAAGTATAAAATCTAACTAGAAACTGTTCTCTCTGCAGATAACCACATCGAGTTCAAACCCTTGAGCCCAAATTCTCGATACAAATAGGTTGACTGGCACTAATTATAAAGACTGGCTCTGGAATCTAAGAATTGTTCTTAATTTCAAAAATTTACCCATGTCTTCGATCAGAAAGCATCTGTGTTACCTGCTCGCCCATCCGCTGATCAACGAGCTATACTTGAGAAGTGGATGGATGAAGCTAACAAAGTGAAGTGTTATATCTTAGCATCCATATCCAATGATCTTCAGCAACAGCATGAAGATATGAGGATTGTCAGAGAGATGCTAGTTCACCTGCAAGAGTTGTATGGTGAACAGAGTCACACGGCTCGCTTTGAGATCTCCCAGAGACTTTTCAGAGCAAAGATGCGTAATGGACAGTCTATCAATGATCATTGTTTGACAATAATCAGAGACATAAAGGAGCTTCAAAAGCTCGGAATGAACATGGACAAGGAATTGCAGGTGGATCTGATCCTTCAGTCTCTTTCTAATTCATATGGGTAGTTCATCATGAATTACCATATGAATAAATTTGATGCCACTTTGTCAGAGTTATTGAATATGCTGATGACTATAGAAGACACCTTGAAGAGTTCAAGGGGCACAATTCTGGTTGTGGAGTGGGCTTCCTCCAAAAAAAGTCTTCTTTTAAGTAGAAGAAAACACCCGTAAAGAAGCAGAAGAACAATGCCAAGCCCAAGAAATAAGTTTCAAAGAAGGCTGACAATAAAAAAAATATTTCCATTGCAACGTCGAAGGCCACTAGAGAAGGAACTGTCCGGTCTACTTGGCGACTGTCAAGAGTAGGAAGAAGGATGGGCCTTCTGGAGGTACTAAGTTGCTCATTATTAAAATTAATCTAACGGTTTCCTCTTCTTCTAGTTGGGTTCTTGATTCTGGTTCAAATGCTCATTTGTGCACTTCAATATAGGATCTTGAAGAAGTTAGGGGCAGAGGGAAGGCGAGATCACTCTCTGAGTCAGCAATGGAGTAAGGGTTGCTGCTATGGCCATCGGGATCTACCTTCTGCGATTATCGTTAGGATTTAGTTTGCTTTTGAAAGATAATTTTTATGTACCTATAGCCAGTAGAAATTTAATTTCTATCTCTGTGCTCGTATAGGATAATTATAATTTTCATTTCAATAATGACATATCTATTTATTTTGAAATAAACTTATGGCATGTACTTTCTTGATTGACGGTCTTTATCATTTACATACGGATGCAAGTGTAAATATTAACGAGCAAATAGTGAATGCCATAGGATCTAAGAGATCTAAAGATAGGATCAGCCAAAAATATCTGTGGCACCTTAAACTAGACCATATTGGAGAAGACAGACTCAACAAACTGGAGAAAGATGATCTTCTTGAATCATTGATTTTCGAATCTTATCCAGTTTGTGAATCGTGTCTTCAAGAAAAAATGATCAAGCTACCCTTTGTAGGACAAGGAGAAAGGGTCACTGAGATATTAGCCCTGGTACATACTGATGTGTGTAGTCCATTTGATATACAAGCTAGGGATGGCTATATCTACTTCATAACCTTTATCGATGATTATTCATGGTATGCATTCATGTATCTGATGCATCGAAAGTCTGAAGTCTTTGAAAAGTTCATAGAGTTCAGACATGAAGTAGAAAAACAGATCGAAAAATCCATAAAGATTCTTCGTTCAGATCGAGAAGACGAATATCTTAGTGAAAAATTTTGGATCTATCTTAAAGATAATGACATAGTCTCATAGTGGACACCTCCAGAGATGCCTCAGCTCAACGAAATATTTAAAAGGAGGAATCAAACCCTATTAGATATAGTCCAATCTATGATGAGCTTCACAGATCTTCCTAACTTCCTCTAGGGACATGCTTTGCTTACTGTAATTCATCTTTGAATAGGGTTCTCTCTAAATCCATTCCTACCACACCATATGAGTTATGGCATTGTAAGAAGCCATCTCTTGAGTACCTCAAGATTTGGGGATGTCCGATCCATGTCAAGCGATAGTAGATGAACAAGTTAGAGGCTAGATCCTTTAGGGCTCACTTTATAGGGTATCCCAAAGAAATCATGGGATACTACTTCTATCTTTTTGAGGATCACAATATGATTGTGAGCCTTCATATTATCTTCTTGAAAAAAGAGTTTATCCAAGATGGAGGTAGTGGGAGGAAGATTGAGCTCGAAGAGAAAGTCTCTAAAGAGCATCGAGTCTAAGAATCTAAACCCAGTAATGAGTCAATAAATGTGATACCTCCTCCACCTCGTAGATCAAGTAGGATCTCCTGTCCTCCTGAAAATACTGAGGTATTCTTACAGAGAATTTAGAGGAAGCATTCCTTGTGGAGATAGGGACATTAGGAATGATCTCAAAACCTATGATGAGGTAATGTTAGATGTAGACTCCGAGAAATGGATGAATACAATGAAGTCAGAAATTGACTCCATACACTCCAACCAGATTTGATCCTTAGTAGATCCATCTGAAGGTATTATACCTATTGGGTGTAAATGGATTTACAAAAGGAAGATTGGGTCGAATGGTAAGGTAGAAACCTATAAGGCAAGGCTAGTTGCAAAAGATTATAGTCAATGCAAAGGCATTGACTATCATAAAATTTTTTCGCTTGTAGCCATGCTGAAATCTATCTATACTCTGCTTATCATAGCAGCATTTCATGATTATGAAATTTGACAGATGAATATGAAAATTATTTTCTAAATGAATATCTTGAGGAAGATATCTATACGGAGCAATTTCTCGATTTCACGTCTAGTAATAGTGATCACAAGGTCTGCAAATTGCAAAGGTCCATATATGGACTCAAGCAAGCAACTCGGAGTTAGAACACTCACTTCAATGATGTGATCAAAATATTTGATTTCATCAAAAATGAGGAAGAGCCATGTGTGTACAAAAAAATTAGTGAAAGCGTTGTCACATTCCTCGTATTGTATGTGGATGACATCCTCCTGATTGAGAATGACATTCCTATGCTGACGTCAGTTAAAGTATGATTGTCGAAAGAGTTCACCATGAAAGACCTAGGAGAAGCTTCTTACATTCTTGGTATAAAGGTCTATAGAGATAGATCCAAGAGAATGATAGGACTCTCACCGCATATGTACATAGAGGAGGTACTGAAGAGGTTCAGCATGGAAAACTCCAAGAGGGATCTTTGCCCCTTAGACATGGCATTCATCTCTTCAAGAAGATGTGTCCTGATACACCTGAGGAGATCCAGCGTATAAGCAAGATCTCTTATACTTCGGCAATAAGGAGTCTCATGTATACCATGTTATGTATACGCCCTGATATAGCACTTGCCATGAGTGTCACGAGTAGATATCAGGCAAATCCAGGAGAAGAATACTGGATTGCTGTTAAAAATATCCTTAAGTACTTAAGAAGGACTAAGAATTTGATGTTGGTCTTTGGTGGAGGATCGGAGCTAAAAATTGAGGGATACACTGATTCAGACTTTATGGTTGATGTCGATGATAGAAAGTCTACATCGGGGTGTATCTTCTTGTGTAATGGTAGTGCGATTAGCTAAAAATATTTCAAGCAACCAATCATTACCGATTCGACTATGAAAGTCGAGTACATCGCCGCCTCTGAAGCTGCTAAGAAAGTCTTTTGGTTTAAGAAGATCATTGCAAAGTTGGATGTGATGCCATCATATGCCATTGCACTGCACTGCGACAACAATAGCGCCATAACCCTTGCTAAGGAGCCTAGGTCTCACCAGAAATCCAAGCATATAGAGCGACGATTTCACATTATACGTGAATATCTCGAGAAAAATTCGTCGAGGGGCAGAGAGTTGACTTCGTGCTGAACATGATGGACCTGCTGATCAAGCCTCTCAGCCAGCAAAGATCGAAGCTCACCTTGAGAAGATGGTTCTTAGGTATATGACCAATTGACTTTAGGTCAAGTAAGAGTTTGTTAGATTTGTGCCCTAGAAGCTAATTATTGACTGACACATTATGTATTTTCAAGGTCTAAGCTTGTACTTGTAATCTTTTATTATCAATAAAGAGCTTTTTCATTCCAATCATGTATATGTGTCTATGATTTATCCTAAAAATTAACAAAGATGATTTTTGTATGTTCTTAAAGAGTTAAGAATTTAAGACATACATTAATTAGTGATTAATTTCTAAATACTCCCGATCAAAGGATCATCATAGAGGATAGTGATCAATCCATTTGAGATCGATGCACGATTCATCTTCCTTGTGGACAGATGTGTCTCGAATTTGCGATGTAGAGACACTAGGATGAAGATGCGGATGGTTGTTAGAGAACAACTTATACTGAGCATGACCAACACGAGAACCACATGGATATCTACTCACTCGTCAGTGATCTTCTCG
>KE506872.1:107371-121659 GCA_000441515.1 Elaeis oleifera
AACTTTTATTAATTCATAATTCATATATAATTATAAAGAGCACAATCTTTCAAATGATTGACTTTAGGACATATTTCTAATAACTCCCACTTGGACTAAAGCCAATTAATACAATATCTAATACGCATCTTTCATTTATGTTCGTCGAACTCTTTGATTCCGAGGGCTTTGGTAAATGGATCGATCAAGTTCTTCTTTCCATCGATCTTTTGAAGCTCGACGTCATCTCGATCCATGATCTCTCGGATCAGATGGTAGCAGCACAAAATATGCATGGTGCACTGATGCTACTTTGATTCTTTACTTAAGCTATGGCTCCAGTACTGTCGCAATACAGCAGAACAGGATCATCAAGAGAAGGTACCACTCTAAACTCGCTAATGAGCATCCACAACCAGATAGCTTCTTTCACAGCATCGGATGCTGCAATATATTCCACCTCATAAGTTTAGTCAGCTACGGTGTACTGCTTAAAATTTTTCAGTAGATCGCTCCTCCATTCAGGGTAAACACAAAATCCGACATGCTCTTGCTGTCATCATGATTTGATTGAAAGCTAAAATTAGTATATCCCATTAGTTTCAATTCAGTGTCTCTATAGATAAGCTATTGGTCCTTAGTATTTCTCAAGTACTCAAGAATTATCTTTACAATCTTCTAATGGTTCTCATCAGGATCAGACTGATATTTACTTACTATCTCTAGTGAGCATACCACATCTGGTCTCGTACATCTCATGACATATATGATGGATCTCACTGTTGAAGCATATAGAATTCTACTCATATGCTCTGTCTCTTGAGGGGTTGTCGAACAATCCTTCTTAAAGAGAGAAATTCCATAGCCTATCGAAAGATAATCTTTTTAAAATTCATCATGCTGAATCATTTCAGCATGATATTTATGTACGTGAATTGGGACAATCCAAGCAACCTCTTCGATCTATCTCTATAGATCTTTATCCCTAGGATGAAAAATGCTTCTCTCAAATCCTTCATGGAGAACTGCGAAGATAGCCAAAGCTTTGCACTTTGTAAAGCTGGAACATCATTCTCCATTAACAGTATATCATCTACATACAGTACAAGAAAGATAACTATAGAACCATGAGTCTATTTATAAATACATGGTTTTCTCTGTTCCTAATGAAGCCATACATTTTGATCACCTTATCAAAATATATGTTCCAACTCTGAGATACCTGTTTCAATTCATAAATAAATCTCTAAAGCTGGCACACCTTTGATTCATCGTGGATGTGAATCCTTCAGATTGTATCACATACACTTCTTCTTTCAGCTCTCCATTAAGAAAATAATTTTGACATCCATTTACTAGATCTCATAATCAAGGTGTGCTGCTATCGCAAGCATAATCTAGGTGGACTTGAGCATTGCTACAAGAAAAATATCTCGTCATAGTCAATACCATCACATTGATGATATCCCTTGGCAATCAAACAGATTTTATAGGTCTCCGCCTTTTCGTCTGCATCCCCTTTCCTTTTGAATATCCATTTACACCCTGTGGATTTAATCCTTTTAGTTAGATCAATAAGTGTCCATATACTATTGATCTCTATGGACTCTATCTTGGATTTTATGGCTTCAAGCCATTTCTCAAAGTTGGGCCTTTGCATGGCATCTATGTTGGTGATCGGATCCTCATCATTCTCATCGAGTTCAATAGGATCACCGTCTCGGATCAAAAAATGATAGTATTTATCTGACTGATGCGGTACTCTACCGGATCTCCTTAAAGGTGCCTGAACAATGGGCTCTAGATTTGATCTAATCAAATCTGATTCTATAGGATCACTAGATTGTGTCAATTCTTCTACCTATCAAACTTCATCAAGTTCAACTTTAGAGGCTTTAGTTCCTTCACTAAAATTTTTTTCTAAAAGACTGCCTTAATATTGATGAACAATTTTGTTCTTCAGCAACGTAGAAGTAATATCCTTAGTTTTTTTGGATATCCCACAAATAACACTTATCAAACCATGGTTGCAAACATTTGACATAAGTCGGACAGTCTCAAACCCTAAGATAAGAGAGTATCGACCTATGCCCAATCCATATCTCGTATGGTATTTTTGTGACTGATTTGCTTGGAACTCTGTTCAAAATATGACAAGCAGTCTCAAGAGCATAACCTTAAAAAAAGATCGATAGATTCGCAAATCGCATCATGGATCGAACCATATCTAATATAGTTCGATTTCTCCTTTTTGACACTCCATTATGCTGCGGTGTCCTAAAAGGAATCTATTATAAGAGAATTTCATTCTCTCTTAGATATATCAAAAACTCATTAGAAAGATATTTACCTCCTCGATCTAACCAAAAAATTTAATACTCTTTTCAGTTTATTTTCTACCTCATTATGATATCGTTTGAATATTTCTAATGATTCAGACTTGTGCTTTATAAAATAGACGTACCCGTACCTCGATAGGTCATCAATAAATATAATGAAGTAGTAATACTCTCCTCTGGCATCTATGTTCATAGGTTCACATACATCAGTATATACTAGACTCAGAATATCATTGGCTCATTTATTTTTTTCAGTAAAGGATGATTTCATCATCTTTCTAAGACAAGACTCACAAGTCAGCAATGATTCACAATCATTGATTTCAAGAATACCCTCCTTGATTAACTTGTTTATCCTATTCTTGTTTATATGATCGAGCCTGTAATGCCAAAGATAGACATCTGTGACGGTATCTATTCTTGGGCATTTGTTTGATGTGTACATTACACTAACAGACTATGATAATGTGTAAATGCCATCTTTAATTATCCATGAATAGTTGTGACGTCATTCATAATGATATCACAATAACTTTCTTTATAAAAAATTATAACCATCCTTGGCTAAAAGGTCTATGAAAATAACATTCATAAGAAAAGATGGACAATAATGATAATTATTTAAATAATGGTATTTGAATTGAGAGCAAACTGAACTTTACTATAGCTAGAACTAAATAGCTCTTCCATCTCCAACATTCAAGAATCGTTCGCTCTTCTCAAATTCTCTACTAATCTGAAGTTCCTGCAATGAATTATAGATATGAATTGAACTTTCAGTATCCAATACTCAGATAGTAGTATCATAGATAGAAAATTATAAGATATTATCATATAGGTATCTTATCCAGCAACCCTTTACTAATTTCTCTTTTTAGGCTTGTCTGTTTCCACTTGACTCTGATATGTCTTAGATTGCTTAGGATCAGATCAGTATGGTTTTTTGTACCTTTCATTTTCTTCCTCACTCAGAGGATCGATGCTCTGTTGAGGACAAATCCTCAAGTGTGCCAAAGGACTTGTTCAACATTTGAAGCTTCTTCTTCGATTGAGCATCATCGAATTTACTACTAAATTCATCACTCATAGCAGCTCTCATTATGCAACATACTGTCGTACAGTCATTGAGCCACTTCTGATAAGTATCTTTAATCGTTGTATCTGCATTGAGAGCTAGTACTTCAGGTGCTAGATCTGTAATCACATATAGGATTCTTTCGTGCTTGAGAACTATTCTCAACTTTCGATACCAATTATCGAAATTGGGTCCTATAAGCTTGTCACTGTCTAATAGTGAGCGGAGCGACAAATTATTAGCTATCATTGAAAGAAAATAAAAGATCTATTAGTGTATGAATTATTTAATCCTAAAGACTTAGATTTTAGTCTAAAAGTTCTCTCACTATTTTATACGAATTGGTAGCCACTACCTCCAATTTAAAAATTACTTTAATCCTTTAGTAGATACTAGAATCCACATAGATTGCACATAAGTCTGACTTTAGCCTGATCAACCTATGTGCATCTATGGATAGGTTCTTAACCAATTATTTCTTCAAACAACTTCTAGTAATTGATTTTATCTCAAACTACTTTTCAATCGATTTGGGCCATCTCTGCAAGTCTTGGTTAGGTCCAACCATTAACATAACTATACTCAAGAATCTAACTAATGAATGATCAGGCCCGACTTTGGTTGGCCAACTTGACCACCCATCAGAGAGACTCGACTGAGTCATCATATTATAAATGATAATTTCAATAGCAGATAAGCACCAGGCCTTTGAGCCTCCAATGATTATCAGACTAATGAACCCATTATCATCCAACTTAATGGGAGGCTATGATCTACTTATTCTCATAACTAGCTCATTTATGGACCTAATAATTTAAAAATTATTTAACATATTTTAAAAAAGAAAAGAGATCAACCAGCAGTCAAAAAATTCTCCCACTAGCTTAACCAAGTCATTGAATTAGATTGGAGATAAACTAGTTGAAAGGGCACCTAATTCAGTCGAACTAATTTAATGATTTAAGAATAAGAGAAGAGACCAATCAGCAAGTCATAAATCTTTTCATTGACTTCACCAAGTTATGAAGAGGATTAGAGACAAGTCTGATCTAGAGACACCTAAATTAGTCACACTAATTTATCTTAATGGCCTGGGTCAACTCAAATCAATTAGTGACTTAATCATAACATAATCTACCATATTGGCTAGATAAGTGAGATCGATAGGAGGGTCTATCTTAGATGATCTTAGACACTATCAAAATAGCCAGATAAGCTCACTGCCAATTAAAATTCCCTGGTCATATTGCCAAGCAATATTGTCAAACTTACCTTAGATATCAATGGATCGATTAGTTTCAGTTCGATCAACCAAATGACTCGGGCTAAACCATTGAGCCACAATCAGGTCTATTTGTATGGTCAAAAATATGGATTTGATCAAGCTACAACTATTGAAGTTAATCTAGAAAAATTCTAACCTAATCTAATTCAATTCTTGATTAGATTTAATCAATTTCTCTAATTAGTCTATATTTATTTTTAACTCTAGGTCTAACCCAGTTAGAAGATCTGATTCATGCTAACCCATTGTCCATCGATTTATGAGATATCTTTAGATCTTCAATTCTCAAATTTGGATCACTTAATTTAAATTAAGTATATAAAATATATATTTCAATTTGTAAAACTATTCTACTAAAATTTCAAGTCAAGCATACCATATATTTTAAAATTTTAGATCTTAAAATCTAATTTTTAGATCTATATTTAACAATTAAATATGTATCAATTTGATCTAAATCTCATACATATATCACATATATCATAGCAATATTCAGATCAATTCTAATTACATCATATGTAATATGCAATTCAGATCTTAAAATAATTTTCATATCCAAATTTATTTCATTAAAATTATAATGAAACATAAATTATTTAGATCTAATCCAAACATATTCATGATTAAAATAATTTAAAATTTTGTTACTATTCTCTTCATGAGATTTGATCACAGTGACTTCTCTACACGTCATAAGAGAACCCATCGAATGGGCAAGAAAGGGACTTTATCTCTATTTTCTCTTATAACCAGATGATCTGGTGATCATCTCGATCTGAGTACTGGACTATTAAGATCTGAAATCTAATTTAAAATTAATTATATCTATATATACAATAATCAAAATAGGCATACATTCATATGAACATGATCATATCATTCATATTATGTATCTAATCTAATTAGATCAATGCATCAGATTAATTTTAGATAAATTTTAAATTTGAATCTATTTTTATATAGCATATAAAATACTTAAATTAGATCTGAAATCACATAGACAACTTTTCAAAAATATACAAACATATAGAAAATAAAATTTTGATTAGACCTAATTTTATATTGTAAAGAATTTTACTTAAAATCAAATCTAAAAATCTATCAAAATAGATTCAATATAGATCTTGATTAAGTCTAACTTTCAACCCATAACAACATCATAAAAATTTGTTAAAATAAATTAAATATATTTAATTTGATTATTATTTCAATAAAAATCTACATCAAAAAAAATTATTATAATAAATTTATAACTAACCATCATCAATCATTAATTAGGTTTTTGAAATTTGATCAAAATTAGATCAAATAATTTTAATTAATAGGTCTAAATCAGATTTAATGTCCTACATAAAAAATTTGATTACATACAATATATGATCATATCAGAAAAATTAGTTATGTATCCATGTATCGGGCCTGACTTTGATACCAGTTGAAGAAAAAATTCTCCAATCTGATCAGATCGCTAGGGTGCGATTTAAAAAAAAAATTTATAATAAGCTAACATAAATTTTATTTACCTGATATGTAGTGGAATGGGGATCAAAATCTCTCAAGAAAACTTGAATCCATTACCTCATGAGACCTAAATGTATAGGTCCTTTACTTCGTGCGCATGTCAAGCTCCGTAGGGAAGAGGGATGATGTTCTTCATGCCAAACCTTCAGAAGGGGCAGCAAGGAGAGGATGAGATCTTATATCATGGATGAAGGAAACTTGGACAGGAACCTTCATGCCCAAAAGAAGGATGCCCAAGGGGTCTCCATGCCCAAAAGAAGGAATCAGCGTCCTCTCCTCTTTATTTTTTTCTCACGGTGGTCTTTCCTTTATGTTGCACAAAAGGTTTCACACTTCCACCAGTTGGTTGGATCCCCTACTTAAATAGGTGAGATGTCTACATCTTAATTAAAAGACCCAATTTGATTAGGACACATAATTCAAATCAGATCTAAATTATTCTTACCAAATAAGGAGTCTTAAGAGAGAAAAGACACTAATTAGCGCACACCCATGACCTTCATGCATGCACACCTATATGGAGCAAAAAATATTAGCACCTCCCTTCCTATTAGCGGTATCTTTACGAGAGAGTCTCAAATTTCATGGACTCTTTGATTCTTAACCAAATGGGCTCAGATTTGACTCAAATTGGATCCGATTCGAATTCGATTCGAACCAGATTCGAAGAGCTTGTCAATCCTAATCTAATTAGGATTCTGATCCAAATCTAACTTAATTTTAATCTAATTCAAGTTTAATTAAATCATATCTAATCTAAATTAACTAGCCCTTGAATTCAATCTCTCATAAATTCTTTAGATAATTGACCAAATTAATATCATTTTCGGAATTAGACCTGAACCTCATGTCTAGTGCTAGCTAGACATATTCAACTTGTTTAATCCTGTATAATCCTTAACTTAATTCTTAATTAAGCTAATCTATTCATTCAATCAAGTCATGTACTTCCAAATTAAACTCATAGACTTAGATCAATTCTTCCTACATTGCTTGACTTTATGCGTGACTTCGTAGGTTCGAACACTAAACTGGTAGTATAAGAATAATTTCTGTACTAATCAAAGTTACTATCTAGCAATAGTTCCTAATGTCTAGATAGATTGAATATTTATAAGACAATATTGAAGAACCAATGCATATGGTTATTGCATAATTCATCCCTTTGACCTCGAATGCTCGAGGATGACCTAGAGTTTAGTTATCAATCCTGAATGAGTCATCCACATTATATTTCAATCTTTCACATCTATCACATGGATTATCCGTGCTCAGGGTTTACTAATTAAATACAGTAATATATTTTCTCCTATAATCTAGAAGGATCAATCCCATCTTGATCCACGTACAGACTTGATAAGTACTTGACTGTACCCAATAGCTTTCCATCACAGTATTAGAAAAACAGCTAGTCCGACATCAAAGTACAGTGAGTTGCTTACAAGTCACTATGATGATCTCAGGTCTGAGAGATACTTATATCCACATGCTTCGTAAGCTGTTCTTGATAGTAGAGTGCTCCATAGGTGAGTCATTTGTTTAGTGACGATGTACTCCTATATCTCATCTATATACCATATCAGTATCCCACACTCTTTGGTTATGAGGATAATCAACCTATATGACACACAACGACCTACACTCGATGAACATCATCATCCTTTAACGACATATTATTTAGTCGTGAATATATTTAAGAACTATTCGATAAATCTTCCTTTATCGATTATCATATAGTTCTAAAGACTTTATCACAACACAAGAGTTCTAATAAGGAAGATGTACACCTTATGATGAAAAATACTAAATAATTTTTATTAATTCATAATTCATATACAATTATAAAGAGCATAATCATCCAAACGATTGACTTTAGGATATATTTTCTAACACACGAGCGCATGTGAAGGCAGCCCAGTGTGAAGTTTCACATGGTGCATATGCGATGCGTGGACTAATGATCCATGGGGAGCCATGTGGACCAGTGGAGCATTTTTCTCATGCTTCTCGCAGTCCATGTGGACTAGAGGGGCATTTCCCCTCAATTTCTCATGGCTTATAAGTTCTTTCATGGATCGGCATGCGATTGGATGGTCCATGGGGGTTGCGGTCAAGATCCAACAGTTCAGGAGTGTTCTGGGCTTGATGGTGTTGCTCTAGGTCTTGATCTGATGGCTTGGATGCTTTATCAAGCACGATCGGATGGATAGTAGTGTTTGCAGCATGGATCGAACAGTCAGAGGCCTGTTAGGGTTCGATCAGGAGTAGTTCTTTGATATGTTTTAGATTTTAGGGCTTTAAAAGGCCCTATGGATGACCAGAACTGAAACAAGCTAAGAGCAGCATTTGTG
Organism: Elaeis oleifera; assembly: GCA_000441515.1. NCBI lineage: Eukaryota > Viridiplantae > Streptophyta > Magnoliopsida > Arecales > Arecaceae > Elaeis > Elaeis oleifera. The sequence goes on from KE506872.1 coordinate 115,922, forward strand.
TGTAGCCATGAAGAGTCTGACGAGCGGAGAGGGGCATCAGCCTTGGGAGGATCGAGCAGAGTCGAGAGGAGTTCGACGGGCGCTGAGTATGCGCAGCAAGCAGAGCAGGCACTGTAGAGCATCGAAAAAGGATCGGAGGTAGAGTAGAGCATCAGACAGAGCAGCTGTAGAGAGCCATGATATAACAGTTCGCTCCATAAGAAGCATCCAAAGGCATCGAGGATCCTGGTATTGGTAGGCCTGTGAGAGGATCTCGTTGAAAAATTTGAAAGAGCTTTTGTGAGGGTAGCTTCTAGTTAAGAGAAGTATGTATATGAGAGTTGAGAGTGGATGTTCTCCTCTTATATTATTTTCTCTTTCATAGTGAAATTTGCATGCCCATGGAAGTAGCACTTGGGCTATTCGTGTACTTGATTGTATATTCTATTTTATTTCTTCTTTCTTTTTACTACAATGGGTGGTACTAGATTCGCAACAAATATCAATGCAAATGATATCACAGCAATTGGTATCAGAGCTGGGCAATACCATGTGCAAGTTGCGGTAGTGGTGTTCAAGATTGAAGATGAAAAGATAAGCACAATCAAGATGGAGATCAACCGTGAAGAGTTGATCGATGCTCTCTTATGTAAGGATGAGCCGTATATATGGAGGATGCTAGTAGGAGCCCAATGCGAGGTAGAGCTCCAAGTGGAGATAGATCGGGCATGGGATGAGAGACTCGAGAGGATGATTCATGACGTCATCAAGTGGCTACCCCAAGAAGGTCTTAGGTCAGGAGGTGCGCAGTATGTGATGGAGATGGGATCGAGCAGTCTAGCTCGACTCTCATATTTGTCCATCCATGAGTAGCAGATGATTGCCTTTGGATGTGGGGGTGAGAAGATCCAAAAGCTCTCAAAGTCAAGTGGAGGCTGAATATCGAGTCAAGGTAGAGATTGTTGGAAAAATATCTCGAATTCGATCCACAGGAGCAAAAATCCAGATGTGAAAAAGTCCAACTCGACGAGCGCATTGCGAGAAGGCTGAAGGCATAGAGCAACAAAGCATAGAGCGCACGGACCAGTGGGCACCTAGCATGCAGGCCCACGGGCGTGGCCTACAGGCGCATGGCCTAGGCAGCCCGTAGCACCCAAGCTCGCACGGGCATGCAGTCTGGGCATGTGTAGCCTAATATGTGGGTGCACGTGGAGGCAACCCAGCATGGGCAAGGCCCAGCACAGAGTTTCATGCGGTCCACACACAGTGCATGGACCGACGGTCCATGGGGAGTCGTGTGGACCAATAGAGCATTTCCCTCATGCTTCTCGCAGTCCACATGGACCAAAGGGATGTTTCCCCTCGGTTTCTTGTGGCTCATGAGTTCTTTTATGGATCGATGTGTGATCGGATGGTCCGCAGGGTTTGCGGTCAAGATCCAATGGTTCAGGAGTGTTCTGGGCTTGATGGTGTTGCTCTGGGTCTTGATCTGATGGCCAGGATGCTTGATCAAGTGCGATCGGATGGGCAGTGATGTTTGTGGCATGGATCGGATGGTTAAAGGCATATTAGAGTTTGATCAGGAGTAGTTCTTTGATGTATTTGGGTTTTAAGGATTTAAAAGGTCCTATGGGCGATCAAAATCAAAAAAATGCTAAGAGTAGCATGTGTGTGCAGTCGTGAGGAGTTCAATGAGTAGAGAGGGGCATCAGCCCTAGGAGGCTCAGGCAGCAGTCGAGAGGAATTCGGCAGGTGCTGAGTGTGCACAGTGGGCAAAGCAAATATTGTAGAGCACTGATAAGAGATCAGAGGCAAAGCAGAGCATCAGGTAAAGCAATTGCAGAGAGGCATGATATAGCGGCTTGCTCCATAGGAAGCATCCAAGGGTGTCAAGGATCCTGGTACTGCCAAGCCTATGAGAGGATCTTCTTGAGAGATTTTGAGAGAGCTTTTATGAGGGTAGCTTTCAGTTGAAAGAGGTGTATATATGAGAGTTGAGAGTGGGTTTTCTCCTCTTATTTTATTTCTTTTTCATAGTGAAGCTTGCATGCCTCATGGAAGTAGCACTTGGGCTATTCCATATACTTGATTGTGTTATATTTTATTTCTTCTTTATTTCTATTGCAACGAGTGGTACTGGATCCACAACAAGTGGTATCAATGCAAGTGATATCACAATAGAAACCTTTAGCCTTGTAGTCAAGTGGAATGTGCACCAATTAGATGTCAAGAATACCTTCCTACATAGTCACCTTAAAAAACGGTCTACATATATGGAGCAATCGTCAGGATTTATCGATCCTATTTTTCTGATCATATGTGCCTATTCAAACAATCCTTATATGGTCTCAAGCAAGCACCTTGTACTTGGTTTGGTCGTCTCTCATAATTTCTTCTCCATCTTAGATTTTATTGCAGTAAGGCAGACTCCTCACTTTTCATCGAGCACACTAACACAATTATTACAATTCTCTTTGTTTATGTTGATGATGTTTTATTATTGATAATAATGATTTATTTATTTCAGATTTAATCACTAATCTTGGTAGTGAATTTGCAATTAAGGATCTCAACTCGCTTTGATATTTCTTAGAGTGGACATTTGACCATTTTCCAGTGGAGTCTATCTATCACAAACAAGTACATTCAAGACCTTTTCACTTGCACATAGATGCTTGAAAATTCCTCCATGTCTACACCAATGGTTCTAAAGAAAATCATTTACCTCAGATATGCAATCCATCAATACAACTATCTATCGCAGTATTGTTGGTGCTTTACAATATTTGACGTTCACTAAGCCTGATATCATATATACTGTTAATCGCCTATGACAATTTTTCAATGCTCCCATTTTACTCCATTTGAAGGCAGTCAAGCACATACTTCAATATTTGAAGAGTACTCAAAATTTTAGGTTGCGCTATTTTGCTCAAAGCCCTCTATTTCTATATGGGTTTAATGATGCAGATTGGGTAGGTTATCCAACCACAAGGAGAAGCACTACTAGTTTCTGTGCCTTTTGGGTGCAAATTATATCTCTTGGTGTTCTAAGAAGAAACCTATGATTGTTGATTCTAGCAAATATAGGTCCATGGCTTTCCCCACTATAGAGAGCACTTGGCTAACCTTCCGCTTAAAGATATTGGTATCCCTCTTCATCAAGCCCCTCAACTATTTTGTTACAATATTAGTGCTCTTCATATGTCCATCAACCCCATGTTCCATGCTTGCTCTAAACACATTGAGCTTGACTATCATTTTATTCGTGAGAAAGTTGCTATGGGTACTCTTGTCACCTGATACATCTCCTCATCATCTCAACTAATGGACATCTTTACAAAGCGTCTATTAAAGTAAGCATTCAACTTACTTCGAGCTAAGTTGGGAGTCCATATTCATTCCCCCTCTAGCTTGAGGGCGTGTGTTAAGGAAAACTATCCCTCATATTCTGAAGATGTTAAGGAAAATAATTCCTCAAAATTAGAAGATGTTAAAGAAACAAATCCTTCTAATTTTGAAGATGATAAGGAAACAAATCACTCAGATTCTGGCTATATTGAAAACAAAAATCAAGGGTCAATGATATGAATATCTGCTGTAAATAGTTACTAATTTTACTCCTATTTTCATATAATTTCATTTAAAATTTTCATATTATTAGTTGGCATTGCTGTATATAATCATTGAGATATCAATAGAGAAAACATCTCTCTCACTTCCCTCATTTGTTTATTCAAAAATCTTCAGTGTGGTCAAGGGAATTGAAAAAAAACTCTTGTTTGGTTTGAATTTTTAAATAAGAGAGATTGGAAAAAAGATGTTCCTATGCAAATATAATTTTCATATTTCATGAAAAAGAAAATCAATGTAGGATTTAGTTTTTTGGAATTTCCATGGATGGGAATTGAAGGCTCTTTTTATCGAAAATATTCTTTTAAGCCATCAAAAGATCTACAGCTAAATTGAATATTCCCTCCATCACAATGCCTCAAACCCTCCTCAACCATCATCTATGGCCAAAAATATCCTTAACCATCATATTTTTTTATTTGCAAACAATTATAATGTGCAGAATAGGGTAAAGTTTTTCTTATATCAAGGATATGATAAGTATTTTAAACAGTTTTTCCAAAAAATTGAATATTCAACCAAATATGAGCTATTCTGAAATAATTCACTTTTCCATGATTCACTAAACATGTCATAACCACTTTTTTAGGCATCATATTCTCAAAAATCAGCTTGCCAGGAATAACATTCTTGGGAAGAAAATTTTCCTATAAACCAAACGAGTCCCTAATGGCATATATAGCATGGCTAATCCGGAAGACCCACAACAAAGAATATTTCAGCATACATTTTCAAACCCTTCATAGCTGCTTAGGAAAGCAATGCATACATGCCTACTTCAAGGTTGGGTACTCTCTATAGCTTAAGAATTGGTCATGGAACTAAGAGCAAGAACCCATTTTATCTTTCGACCAGTCTACCCAGACTGATGTGTTGGCTTCCCTCTTCCATGGCAGCTTTCAAGCTGTACTTTGATGCCTTAGTGACTTCCACTGGAGCTGCTACTGCCTTTAATACAGTTGAGAGCTAGAGGCGAGGTATTGCCACCCTCACTTTCTTTTGCTGAAATGGTGGCTACTTGGGTGGGAGTTAGAGTGGCTGTTTTTGAGATGCATGCCGTGGAACTCTGCATGAAGGATGATTCCCTAATGCTAATTCAGTGACTCTCAAAAAATCCAGGGAATACATGGTTATTGCATCATTTATTACAAGAATTGCATTCATGGAAGCATGTTTTCAAACCTTATAGATTAGCCATGTATTTCGTGAGGCCAATCGAGCTGTGGATTTCTTGGCTAATAATGTTAGGAAATACGTCTCAAGATTCAATCCACATTGAGCCCACAGTGAGATCCAGAACGATGAACAAAATCCAACGAGCCAAAGAACAGTTTAAACGGAGTCCAAATGGCGAAGATATGCATGAAAGAAGATCAGAGCAGTGGCACGGTGCACAAGATGGCGGCAGGCCGACGGCGGCCAGGCCCGGAAGATGCATGCATGCATAGGCATGTGGGGTCTAGCATGCATGCGGCCGGCCAAGCGTGCACGGGTGCCCAGGCCCAGTGCCCCTGCATGGTCCATCGTGGACTGCATGGCGCTGGGCGATCCATGGGACCGCGTGGCATGCGGTTCAAGGTGTTTTTGCACGATTTGACGGTCCACATCACAGTCGATCACGATCAAATGACTGAAACTCAATTCGAGCATGATCAGGAGTGATCAAAAACTATTTTGCATGATCAGACGACTCTGGTGCGAGCCGGTCACGATCGGATGATCATGGATAGTCCTAAGCTTGATTGGGACTATATTTCCTAGTGTAACAATATTTTAGAGTTTCTGGAGTCTATATAACTTCGATTGATGAGCCATCAGTTGTGTTGAAAAGTTGGTGACATCCTGAAGGTACAAAAGACTTCAATAAAAATTTCAGAGAGCTTTTGTGAGGGTTTTGGGGCTTTTTTATTGAGAGACTCTTGTACAAGGGTTGAGTAATGAGTTTCTCTTGTATTGATTTTATTTTATTCTCTCATAGTGAAGCTTGCATGCTACGTGGAGGTAAGCTTGAGGCCAATCCACATATTTGTACTGTATTTTTATTTATTCTTCTTTCTTCTACTACACTGTGTGGTACCAGATCCTGCGTAATAATTTGTATCAGAGTAAGGTGGTACCAGAGCATA
>KE506873.1:40829-51197 GCA_000441515.1 Elaeis oleifera
ATTTTATACCCAACAATCAAGAAAGGTTATCTCTACTTCATTACCTTATCGATAATCCTTCTCGATATGGGTATGTTTTGTATAAGATACAAATCTGAATCCTTTAAAAAGTTTAAAGAATTCAGATGTGAAGTAGAGAAGTAAATCGAAAAAACCCGAAGGTACTTTATTCAGATCGATGATGCAATACCAAAATCAGAAATTTATTGGTTATCTCATGAAAATGGCATAATTTTATAGTACATCCATCCTAGTATACCTTAGCTCAATGGGATATCTGAGAGGAGGATTAGGATCGTATAAGATATGGACCGATCCATGATGAATTTCATTGATTTATCTTTATTTCTTTGGGAACATGCTTTATTTTTTAAAATTTATCTTTTGAATAGGGTTCTCTCTAAATTTGTTTCTATCACACCATATGAGATATGATATGGTAAGAGATCGAGTCTTGATCATCTCAAGATTTGGAGATATCTAGCCCGTATCAAGCGATAGTAGGCAGACAATTTAGAGGCTAGATCTATAAGACCTGATTTCATAGGGTATCCTAAAGATGTTGGGATACTACTTTTTCTTCTCAAAGGATCACAATATGATTGTGAGTCATCATGCTAACTTCTTGAAAAATAGTTTATCCAAGATAAAGCAGTGGGAGGAAAGTTGAGTTTGAAGAGAGAGTCTTTGAAGAGCAACAAGTCGTAGGACCTATAGAACCTGTTCATAATGAGTCAGTACATGTAGTACCTCTTCTATCTTGAAGATCTAGTAGGATCTCTTAACCTCTTGAAAGGTACTCAGGTATGCTTATAGAAGATGTAGAAAAAGTATTTCTTATGAGAGATAAGGAACATAGAGATGATCTCAAAATCTACAACGAGATGATGTTGGACGTTGACTCCGAGAAAGTAATGTAAAATAGCTTTCTTGATTGGATATCTTAGAAAGATATTTGTATGGAGTAGCCTGTGAATTTTACTTTTGTGATAGAGATCATAAAATCTACAAGCATCTCAGAGTTAGAACATTCGTTTCAATGATATGATCAAATTATTTGATCAAGAATGAGGAGGAATCATTTATTTATATGAAGATCAGTGAGAGTGTTGTCATATTTTCATAATGTACATGAATGACGTCATCCTAATTGGGAATGTCCCATGATGATATCGGTTAAAATATGGTTGTATATAGAATTCCTTATGAAAGACTTAGGGCAAGCATCTTATATTCTGAGAATATAAAGGTCTATAAAGATAGATCCAAATGGATGTTTGGTTTTCATAGAAAAGTATATAGAGGAGGTGCTAAAAGGGTTCAGTATAGAAAACTCTAAGAAGGGGTCTGTTATTCTTTTGGGCATAGGAATATGCCATGCTATATACTTGACTTGATATAGCCTTTACTGTAAGCAGATATCAATCGAATCTAGATTAAGAGCACTGGATTGCTGTGAAAATATTCTTAAATACTTGAGAAGCACTAAGAATTTATTCTTGATCTTTGAAGTAGGATCAAAATTAAGAATGGGAGGATACATGGATGCTGATGATAGAATATCTACATCAGGGTGTTTTTATGCGATGTTGGTTTGGTATGTTGGAAGGATTCTAAGCAACCGATCAATGGAAGTTGAGTATGCTGTCGATGTGTAGAATGTATTATGGTTCTAGTATTAGTTGCAGAACTAGATGTCATACCATTAGATGCTATGATACTGTACTACAAAGATAATGACTTCATAGTCCTTGCTAAGGAGCCAAGATCTCACCAGAAGTTCAAGCACATAGAGCAGTGGTATACGCGACTACTTCGAGTAAAATACATAGAGGTATAGAGAGTAGACTCCACATAGGATGTGGTAGACCTACTAATTAAGTCACTTAGCCAGTCGAAGATCGAAGCCTATCTAGAGTAGATGGAGCTTAGATATATAGCAGATTGGCTTTAGTGCAAGTGGGAGATTGTTAGACGTATGCCCTAGAAGCCAATCTCTCCTTATGCATATCATATTTTAAGACATGATTTTATACTTGACGGATAGTTTATTTTATTCATGTTGTATGTGTCAATGAATCGTTTAAGAATTAACAAGATGATGACACATATTCTCAAAGAGTTTAAAATTTGAGGCATGTGTCATTGGTTGTTAATTTCTAAATTGCTTTCGATCGTAGGATCATCAGGAAGATGGTGATTGATTCAGATAGACTGGTGCACGGATTACTTCCTTCAGACAGATGAGACTTGAGTTTACAATATAGGGATATTGGAGAGAGAGTGTAAGTGGTTGTTAAGAATAATTAGCACTGAGCGTGACCAACATGAGAAGTCATATGGATGTCTGCTCACTTGTTAGTGACTTTTTGATGTTGCAGTTGTGTGAATAGTCTTTTGATCTGTGATGCCATGACTACTCATAGTGAGGCTACTGAAGTTTGACTACATAAAATATTACCTTAATGAGTCATTATAGTGGATGCTAACGATAATTGGTCCACTGCAGGAGCAGGGTGCACATCTAAATGAGATCTATCGACCTTAACAGAAAGGAGTAGTCCTATAAAAGTTGAGAGATTGAGTCCTTAAGTCTATGACCATACCAGTGTGATTGATGGAAAGGAGTTTTCATAAGAATCATAGTTAGACTCGAGCTAATTGAATTTATCATACGATCGATATTGAGGTTTGACGATTTATCCATAACCTGTCATATGGTCGGGTCTCACGATAGAGAGACTGAATTATATGGTAACTACACCTATAAGTTCATCATTTTATTCTGCTGGATTGTCATTACATACTGCTAGATGTCACTAGTGAATTGTGAGAGCTCACTAGGATTCTTCTGGATCGACAATCTTTATTGAGTGAGAGTGGAATCGTTTCGACCTATTAAAAATAGTTTCAATGATACTATGATAGATATCATGGTATATCTCACATCAGATAGAATAGAACTTATGAGATCACACATAATAGAAATTTTTGATTGATCAGATGGTTGAGCTGTGATTATGAATCATAATAAGATTTAATTATCAATATAATTGATGGTTAATCCAATGCAAAATTATAATTGAAAGATTCACTAAGTGTTAGTGAATTGTAGGAGGATCAATTGGCAATTAGATTGCTGTTAGGCTCAATCTGATTGAGCTATGAGATTCAAATCAGATTTAATTGAATTAGTTCAATTTAGATTGGTTTGGATTTGATTAGAGCAAACCTAATTGGTTTATGAGATAACCCAATTGCATAATGAGGATAATTCCTACTTTGATTAGGACTTGATTGAATCAATTGTCTTATTAGATTAGGATTTAATTGAGTTTCTAATTAGACTAAAAATTAACTTAATTTGGTTGCTAACTAATCGTAAATTGGTTAGGATTAAATCAGATTTAAATTAGATTTAAATTAGTAAACAATAAATTTTAGTTGGACTAGGATTTCTCTTTGGCACCACCTCTCTTTTTGCACCACCTAAGCTTAATGCCAAATCTGATTTGGTGTGTGGTTGGACTAGTCTAAGCACCTCCACACTACCTCCCTTATGTTTATTTTGATTGAGATCAAATCTGATTTGATTTGGTTTTGATTGGATTAAAACAGGACTCCCAGTTTGATTGGGTTTCATCTTAACAAACCTAACCAAACTCTAACTCTTTGAAACCTTTAGACACCATCTATAATAAGGGGTTTTATGGATGTGGGAGAGCATCTGAAAACTCCTCTTGGGCATGGGTTCTCTTTGGGGGTGTGAAAAATTCTTGGGAGAAAGAGAGAAAGGTTCTCTCCTTTCCAAGTCTTCTTCCTCCTATACCTTATTTTCTTCCTTCTTAAGATTGTCTCAGAGATTGAAGAAGATCCTATTCAACTATCAAGGAAGCATTCTCTATGAGGGAGCCAGCATCTTAGGGAGAATATAGAGCCTCTGATCAGATCAAGTCTCGTATGGATACCCGTAAATGTTGAGGATGTGCACGGCTACGTCAGAACCTGAAGGCATCCATAGATTCAGATTTGAGAAGGAGTTCTACGATTCAGGTATATGATTCAATTATAAATAAATTTTTAATCTTTGAAATTAGATGCTTTATGTCTTATTTATCATCATATGAACTAGATCAATAGATATAAGATTTTAATTATGCATACGTAGGATTAAAACTATTTTAATCTTAACTTTCACTACGTAAATTTAAATTATTTTGAATTTACATATAAAATATCTAAAATACAATAGAAACAAAGCAAGATTGACAGTAAAAAGATATAACAAATAAGAGAAAATTAATTTTGATAAAAATTTTGCATCCGTAGCTAGATAGAGGCTATTAGACTCTTATTTGCCTATATTTATTTTATGAACTTTAAATTATTTTAAATGAATGTTAAAAGTACTTTTCTAAATGATTTTATTGTTGAAAAGGTATATTTAGAGCAACCCTCCAATTTTAAAAATCATGCTTTTTTGAACCATATTTTCAAGTTAAACAAAGTTTTATATGGTTTAAAACAAGCACCTAGAGCATGGTACGAAAGATTTAGTAAATTTTTGCTAGAGAATGATTTTTCAAGAGAAAAAGTAGATACCACTCTTTTCACAAATTGAAATCTTAATGGCATCCTAATTACTCAAATATATATTGCTGATATCATATTTAGATCTACTAATAAAGTTTTATATCAAGACTTTGCCAAGCTCATATAGATGGAGTTCGAGACGAGCATGATGGGAGAACTCATATTTTTCTCAGACTCTAAATCAAACAAATGAAGGAAGGAATCTCCATCAATCAAAGTAAATACACAAGAGAGCTACTAAAGAGATTTGGGATGGATAGTGCTAAGACTATCAACACCCCTATGAGCCCTTCGTGCAAGCTTGACAAGGATGAAGAAGGTGAAAGTGTTGATTTAATGCTTTATAGAGATATGATAGATTTCTTATTATGTCTCACTACTAGTAGATCTAATATCATATTTAGTGTTTATATATGTACAAAATTTCAATCTGATCCTAAGGAATCACACTTAAATACTATTAAAAGGATCTTAAAATACTTAAAAGGGACTCAAACTTTAGGTTTATGATTCTTTAGACAATCATCAATAGACTTAACAGGCTATTCAGATATAGATTTTGCTGGATGTAGATTAGACAAAAAAATACTAGTGAAACTTGTCAGTTCTTTGGAGTAAATTTAATCTCATAGTTTAGCAAAAGTAAAATTTGATAGCATTATCTATGATCGAGGTCGAATACATCGTGACTAAAAGTTACTGTGCTCAAATCTTACGGATTAAGCAATAATTTGAGGATTTTGGCATGAAACTTAAAATATTTTCATAAGATGTGACAATAGTAGTGCAATTAATTTAACCAAAATCCAATCCAACATTCTAAATCTAAGCACAATAAAATAAGGCATCATTTCATAAGAGAACATGTTCAAATAATGATGTGATGCTTAATTTGTTATTCAAAAATAATTGGCTAATATATTTACAAAAATATTAAATGAAGATAGATTTTATGAAATTACAAGAGAATTAAGAATTTTTGATCCATTTACCTAGATGTCCTTCTTTGATCCAAATTTGACATTCTCACTAAATTTTTTGGATCAAATCTTTTAAGCCAAAAGCCCTTGTCGTGCATGATCATCTTGTTTTCCCACCATTCTCCATTTTGTCCTTTTTTTCAGATTTTCTCATTTTTTGAAATTTGGCCTTTTGCCCAAAAGGGTCGACCCTAGGTCCTCCCATAAGAAAATGGACAACCTAAGGGATGCCCCATAAGGGCAGTTTGGTCTTTTTCCAAGGGCTCATGGGATGCCCTATTTTGGAATTCTTGAAACCCTTTCCACCATCCAGAGGCTGTCCTTTTCACCGAAACAAAACCCTCTTCTTCTTCCCGCCGTCAAGCCTTTTTCTTCTCAAGAAAATCCTAAGATCTAACCTCCTCCCTCTTAAATCATTCCAAATCTCACTTTAAATTGATTGGATCTCTCATCTCTTGTTCCTTTTTGGGCAGAAATCAACCATATTTGAAGCTCCATTCAAGCCCTAAACCCATTCTCCTCCGACCAAAAAAAAATCCAAGCTTCCTTCTTCTTCTTCGCATCAACCTTGGTTCCACACCATTTTTCATCCATTTTTCTTTCTTTAGAGCTTGGTTCCCTATCCTCTTGGTTGGTTCTTTCTGTCCTTTGTGTTAAAAATGCTATGGTTTCGTATGTGTAGTTAAAAATTTTTTTAAACCTTATGCAGCGAAAGTAAATAAATTAAAATATTTTTAATTTAAATACATACTAGATCTAATCTGAAAATCATGCGTAGGATCTTGACACGAACATGCTACCTTGATCTGAAATCTGAAAATAAACAAACGTTAGCAAAATCAAATCGAAGATCAGATCTCCATACCTTTGAAACTTACGGATGTCTCGAGTTTCGATCGTGGCCGCGCATGTGCCCGACCTCTACTGGTATCCATACGGAGATGCCTGATCGGAGTACTGAGATCACCAATGTGCTAGCACCCTACAGATCTCACTTTTCAGCTTTGGATCCATATTTCTTCTTCTAGATCTCGAAGAAGAAGATCGCAGCGCGAACTCTTTCACACAGATCTGACGGGATCTAAACCAGATCATCAAGAAAGGAAGAAGAATCTTTCTTCGTCTCTTCTACTCTCTCTTTTTCTCTCTTAGATCTGATCTCTATCAGATCTGGGTGTTGGGAAGTAAGGAAGAAAGGAGGAGGAAAAGAGTTCGATGTTGAGATCTTTTGATGTCCTAAAGAAGTCGCCCAGTTCTCTCTCACGCAAGACCTCACGCCACAAAAAATTTTGTCACACAAAACTAACCACCTCGTGTCCCAACCTCTTTCTCATGCCCAAGAGATCTAATCTCTTTTAATCTAAGGTGTTCAAAATCAAAATCAAGGATAAGATGGGCATGGAGATAATGTTGTGCGGCAAGAAAGAAATCCCACACAAATTAGTGCATGCCAATACTTTTCCAAATTTTTTATGGCACAAAAAATTCTTTATATGCCATACCAAATATAATTTTATCCTATTTTGAATCAAAATCAAATAGAATAAAATTTGAAGGAAAAAGAATTCCAAATAAGATGGGCCGCCAACTATTGGCACCCCCTCTCCTTCATGCACGCAAAAGAAAAGGGTGCATCTCAACATGTGCCCTTCTTGGTATGAAATCTTGAGAGAGAGTCTCAAAGAACCTGAGCTCTCTGAGTCATGGTTCTTTTGATTCAAGTTGGATCTTAATCGGATTCAAATTGAGTCCGAATCGAGTCGAATTTGAAAGGCTGTCAAGCCTGATCCAATCAAGCTTGAAATCTAAATCTGATTTAGATAATTGAATATAATTAACATTAAATTAAATTAAATCTAATTAAATTAAATTTAATTTAAATTAATTAAGTCTTAATCTATAATTTAATCAGTTCCAATAAAATTACAATATTTATAATTAAGTTCCTGCGCTAACAATTAGCAGTTGCCAAAACTATAACGCTTACAAATTAGCAGTTTCTAAACTTCAAACTATCAATCCAATTGATAATTCGAATATGATCCAAGCCATTGATCAGGTCATGCTCTTTTTGTATATGACCCTCAGGTTCTATTCTATCTGATAGTGAGACATATCGTGATCTCCATCACAGTATCATTGAAATTTTTTTCGATGGGCTAGAACGATTTCAACTCATCTCAACAAGGATCGTTGATCCAAAAATGATCTTAGTGAGTTCTCACAATCCATCAATGATACCTAGCAGCATGTAGTGGTAATCCAGTAGAATAGAAAGATGAACCCTTAGGTATAGTTATCGTGTGATACAATCCCTCTATCATGAGTTCCGACTTGACGGAGGTCATAGAGAACTCGTCAAATCTCATTGTCAGTCATATACTAGATTGACTCGACTCGAGTTTATTGTGAATCCTGTGAAAACTCTTTTTCAGTATTCATACTTACTCTGACCAGAGATTTTTTGAACTCAGTCTTGTGAATCACATAGGACTTCTCTTTTTCTATCAAAATCGATAGATTCCATCTAGGTGCATCCTACTCTAAATGACGAATCTGAACTTATAATAGCCAATATACACAGCAAGGATCCGAATGGCTAGGGACGAAGGGAATGTACAATCAAACTATGTAGCCTCCCTATGAATAACCAACACACCGCAGGTCAAAGGATCAATCACACCATTGCAGCATCGAGAAAATCATTGACGAGTGAGTAGATATTCTAATGATTTCTCATGTTGGTCACGCTCAGTGTAAGTTATTCTCTAACAACCATTTACACTATCACCCCAATATTTTTACACCACAGACTCGAGACTCATCTATCCTAAAAGGAGGTGATTCGTGCATCGATCTTAAATGGATTGATCACTATCCTCCATGACGATCCTTCGATCAGAAGTATTTAGAAATTAACTACTAATGATGTATGTCTCAAATTCTCAACATCTTGAGAATATACAAAATCATCTTTATTAATTTTTAGGATAAATCATGAACACATATGACATGATTGGTTATAAAGACTGTCCATCAAGTACAAATATATCCTAGAGAAATATATGTGTCAGTCAAGATTAACTTTTAGGACACACATCTAACACTCTCACTTGCACTAAAGTCAATCAGCCATATACTTGAGCCCCATCTTATGAAGATAGGCTTCGGTGTTTAACTGGCTAAGTGACTCGGACCCACCACATCCTATGTGAAGTTTACTCTCTATATCTCCATGTATTTCTACTGAAGGTAATCATGTATATCCCTGCTCTATGTGCATAGACTTCTGGTGAGACCTTGGCTCCTTAGTGAAGGCTATGGACCATTATCTTTGCAGTACAATATCATAGCATCTAATGGTATGACATCAAGTTAAGTAACTATCATAAGAACCAAAACGCATTCTGCATATCTATAGCATATTCAGCTTTCATTGATTGATTTTCTGGAGTCTTTCAATATATCGAACCAACATAACTCAAGAATACATGTTGATATAGATATTCTACCATCAGCATCAGTATATCCTCCCACTCTTACTCTAATCCTTCTTCAAAGATAAAGAATAATTTTTAGTGCTACTCAAGTGCTTAAAGATATTTTCACAGCAATCCAATGCTCCCAGTCTGGATTTGACTAATATCTGCTCATGACTTTCACAGCAAGATATACCAAGTCGAGTACATGGCAGGCATACACCTATGCCCAAGAGAATAATGGGTTTTCTTTGAGAATTTTAATGTTGAACCCTTTCAGCACCTCTTTTATGTACTTGTCTGTAAAAAATAAATATTCTTTCAGGATCTATCTCTATAGATTTTTATTTTCAGAATGTCTGACCTAGGTCTTTGATAAGAAAATTCTATATGTAACCACATCATAACTGATGTCAGTATGAGACCCTCCCACTGACCTTCATGTAACTACATGTTTCCTTATATCACGTCGTTGTAGGTTTTGAGATCATCCCTATGTTCTCAATCTCTCTTGAGAAATATTTTTTTGAATCCTTTGTAAGAATACTAAGTACTTTTCTAAAGGATGGAAGATTTTACTAGATCTATGAGGTGAAGGAGGTACTACATATACTGGCTCATCTTAAATAGGATGTATAGGTCCTATGACTCGTTGTTCTTTAAAATTTTCTCTTTGAGTTCATCCTCTCACTGTTTTCAAGCAAATAGTATGATTGCTCACAATCACATTGTGAACCACTGGAAAGAAAATGACATCCCAAATTCTTTTGGGATACCCTATAAATGAGCTCTCACAGACTTATCCTCTAACTTGTTCACCATATCATATCTCATATGATGTGATAAAATCAATTTTAGAGAGAACCTAATTTAAATTTCAGAAATTAAATCTTGTTCCTAAAGAATAATAGTTAAATTAGTGATATTCATGATGGACCGGACCATATCTCATACAGTGCCATCGCTCCTCACAGATACACCATTGAGCTAAGGTGTATAAAGAGAATTTCATCATAAAACTATGCCATTCTCTTTAGATAATCGATAAATTTTTATTTGGTATTGCGTCCTCGATCTAATTGAAGTACCTTTAGGAATTTTTTTGATTTATCTTTTCTACTTCACATCTGAATTTTTTGAATCTTTCAAAGTCTTTTAGATTTGTATCTCACATATATATACTTATACTATAACTGTTTATCCGTAAAGATGATGAAGTAGTGACAACCTCCTAGTTCGGCTCATCAATAGGCCATGCACATCGTATGTATACTAGGATAAGTATCTTAGTGGTTCTATCTCTTTAACCACAAAAG
>KE506874.1:31981-42932 GCA_000441515.1 Elaeis oleifera
ATTAGGATAATAATTTTAGGGCTATGAAGAGTTCATACCTGTGAAATCTAAAATCCTAAAATTCTAATCCTAAATATTTTTAGTCATAGAAATATTGAGTCAGGGATCAATATTTCGAATAGACTGGCATATCTTATGTATGCTTGATGGAGAAGGTGGTTGATTTTATAGGTCACTTATGTGAGATACTAATAGAAAGATATAGATACTTATTAGAGAATGAGTTCACTGAATTAACTTATCGATTGAGAATATCTTATGGAGTCTTACTTGTATATCAAAAGATGATTCTCTAAATGAAAGTTATGCAAGTGATCCTTAGACCTAAGATCACCATGAAATCTTGTACACATGAATATATATTTTGATTCATACCCAAACATAGCATTAAGATATGTACAAAATATTTTGAATATGGTAGAGTGTGTATGAAGACGGTGAGTTGATCAACAAGAAATTGATCACTCCTAATAAGAGGAGATGGCATCCTATGAATTCTCATCTCTAGATAACTCAGAAAAGTCTTTTGGCCAAAAGCAGGATGGAGATTAGAAAGAGTTTCTAATGCTTCATCATTGGAGTCATCACTAATTGATAGAGAATCGATATAAATATATATTGGAGTTTGACATAATTTCATACTTATGAACATATTCAGAATGCAAGATTGAT
This sequence comes from Elaeis oleifera, assembly GCA_000441515.1. Lineage (NCBI taxonomy): Eukaryota > Viridiplantae > Streptophyta > Magnoliopsida > Arecales > Arecaceae > Elaeis > Elaeis oleifera. Next base: position 32,654 of record KE506874.1, read on the forward strand.
CGAAGGATTGAATTGCACGATAACTTGCCACTGAAGGATATATTTGCTATTTTCATCAAATTTCATATCTTTTGGACAGTTATGATATATTGTTAGATATCAATCTTAACTTGTAGGATTGATTAAATTAAAGAGTTTAATTCGATCATCAATAAGATAGGGTTCTAATTGTTGAACTCAGATCAGTAGGATTTGGATTTTAATCGATTGAAAAGGGTTCTAATCAAATTAGATTAGCTTGCACATGGATTTACTGCTCGCTAGATGTGGAACCCAATGGATCACACATATTAAAAAATTGACCAAGGACCTATTTAATATGGTTGATTGGAGTTTTGGATCCAATCAGATAGTCGGTAAGAATGCTAGCACGCATGGCTAACCCTAGCTCTTTGGGAGATCAGATTTGGTCTCAATCTTTGCTAATTAGCTAACTCAATTTAATAAGTATTCGGGTTAGGTTGAGCCACCTAGAGGCAGCCCAGAAAGGGGTGCCTCAAGTCTTATCAATGCTAAAAATCAAGAGTCCATTTAGTTAAGGACTCTTGGCACGGTTTTGAGTAAGGGTGCATGCCCACTTGGTTTTGGCATGCAGAAGGATCAAGAGTCCTTCTGCTTTGGGACTCAAACTTATATGGCTTGTTGATCAGCCATTGAGCCTCCTTGGTACTCTTTTCAAAGGATGAAAACATCTTCTGTTAAGACTGAAAGAATAGTGCCCTACAAGCCAATCACATGAGTTCACTGAATTGATCTGCTAAGAAGAACATCTCATGGAGCCTTATCTGCATGTTAAATATGATTCTTTAAGTAAGAGCTATGCAAGTGATCCTTTGATCTGAGATCACCATGGAACTTTATGCATAGGAATCTATATTTTGGTTCATACTCACTCATAACAATTAAGTCATGAATGGGGTGTTCTGGATATGGAGGAATGTGCATGGAGGTTGTGAGTAGGTTAACAAAGAATCGATCACTCCTAGTAAGAGGAGTTGTCATCCTAGGTACTATCATCTCTAGATGACTCTAAAAATTTTTGATCAGAGTAGGATGAATATTAGAAGGTTTTTAATATTTCATCATTGAGTCATCACTGATCGATGAATAATTGAAAGGAATATGTTAGTGAGTTTGATATATTTCCATACTTAAAGATATATTCAGAATGTAGGATAATCGAAGGATTGAATTGCACGATAACTTACTACTGAAGGGTATATTTAATATTTTATCAAATTTCTCATCTTCTGGGTAGGCATGATACATTGCTAGATGTCAATCTTGCCTTATAGGTTTTCATGAATTAAATGATTCATTCATGAATTAATTAGAAAGGGTTCTAATTTGACAACACAAGTTGGCATAGTTTGGACATTAATCGATTAGAAGTGGTCTAATCAAATTAGGTTAACTGGTACCCGAATCTACTGCTACTTATATAGGAACCCAAAGAGTCATACATATTAAAGAATTCACCAAGTTCTCATTTGATATGGTTGATTAAAAATTTGGATCCAATCAGGACTTCCAGTAAGCATACTAGCACATGTGAAAACCCTAGCTCCTTGAATCGATTTTAATTGGGCTTGAATCTTATAAATTGATCAAAACTAATTAACCTAATGATTAATTAAGCTTTTGATCTGAGTTAGCCTCCAAGGGCAGCCAAATAAGGCACCCAAATTCCTAGACACATGCCATAATCAAGAGACCAAATCAAGTGGGACTCTAAGCACCCAAATTCTAGGGCGCATGCGACAAGGTTTTTGGTATGAGGACTAGAAATCCTTCTCTGATTGCTTTGAAACTTATGTGGCATGATGATCATTGGTTGGTCTTCATCAGAACTATTTTTATGATTTTATTGGCTTCTAGATTTGGCATGGGATGCTAGGAATGTTGACTTGTGCGCACAGAAAATTCCTAGATGTGCGAAGGGATGTGAAGACTCCTATTGCCTTAAGCAGAAAGAGGCATCTTCTTAATCAGTTTCTTATCTTATCTGGATTACTTTAAATGTTGATTTTTGTGGCAAATCTGAATTGAATCTGATTAAGGAAAGGTCACAAGAAAGGTGTCTCTTAAGCAGGTACGTGCATGAGATTTATTGGTCACACATAGGGTCGTGACTTCTTTGTTTTAAACAAAAGAAGGCATTGTCTATTAGGGATCTTATATGTTCTAAATCATCTTTGAAAGTAGATTCCATGTGGTAATTTTAAAATTTTTTGATCAGCAAATGATGCCTGAAACGCCCTTTCTGGGCACACACACGGGAGAAGCCTGAAACACCATATATGCCGCTTCAGAGTCCTTCTACTGAGGGTCTTATCAAATCTGATAAGAGACTTTTAGATATACATTTGGAATGGATTGTGGTGCTTCATTAGCACCCTTCTGACTCTATAAATAAGGCATGATAATAGGCTTTGGTATGGTTTCTATTCAGGATAAAGTGCTGTCCAAAGTTCTTCTATTTAGCCTAGGTGTTAGGACATAGCCTAGTCATTTAGGACAAGAGCTAATCCTATTAAATCAAGCCTAATGGAGATCTTAGAGGAGGAAATCAAAAAGCCTAAGAATTATTTGATGGTTCAAAACATGTGTTGATGGTTGGGATGATTAGATGGAGGCATCGACTTCTAAATACGAGGTTAGTCGAGTTCTAGGGGCTAGAACTCTTAAAGCATAACTCAAGTTGGAGTGCTGTCCTTAGTACAGTTTCTGCGTGAATACCGTTAGAGGGTAGACACTTGTGTGTCTATGGGAATTTAGCAAGATAGGTAACTCTCGATACCCTCTTGTTACATATTGTTCTTTGTTTATATTGTCAGGGTGATTACTGGGCTTAAGGGTTTTTGTGCGCTGAGGTATTTGAATGAAAATTTTAAACACTAGTGCTTCCATTGCACCTGTCAAAATCCAACCGTGATATCAAAGCCATCCTTGATCAATACATTCAAAGGATTGCATGTTATCTTGATTGGTGTTTAATGCTAGGGTTTTCGTTTGATTTGAATCAGACTAGGTAATGAGTTTGATTGAATGTATAAACCCTAATCAATCATAGAGATATGTTTAGAAGTATATAATTATGATTATGATTCATTATGAATGTATTCATATGTTATTATATTTTTTATGCACTATAATGCATGTGTTATGTTCATCGATACACTCTTGGCACAGCATACCCTTGTTTTTGATTATCATGTTATGCCTTTCATAATATGTTATAGCATATGTGATATGGTTTGTTAAGTAAGATAGGATGTGCATGAGACCGAAAAGCCCTCCTAAAAATTATATTTAGTCATAGTGTTGGAAAATAAAAGCAAATTCATTCAAGAAATGATTGATCAATTGGTGTCTAAAAAAGTAATTCTGAGAAGATAAAGGGATCGTGGTTTTTAATTGGGTCCATTTCGTACTTAGCCAAATCATTTGGTGTCTAAGAAAAGAACGAAGGGCCTCCCACCTCTCTCCCACTTATCTAGCCAATTCGATTAATTTAATCTTGAATTGAAAATGCTAAATGATTAGGATACTACCAATGCCTTTCTTCATACTAAGCCAAAACCATGTTGATACTATAGTAGGTTTGTTGTGTAAGACACGGCTTACTATAGGTGTTGATTTGAGATTGTCTTGGTGCCATTAGGGCTTTATGGTATATTTGATAGTGTTGCTTTGTTGTGTAACACAAGGACAACATGATTTGAATATGACCATATGAAAATGAAGGGTCTGACTAAATTAAGACATTATAGTTTGTTGTGTAACACAAGGCTATAAGGATCTTAGAGGCTGGAGTTATGTTGAGAGTTGGATGGATTGCAACTGGAAAGATAGTTTCCTACCTTTGAACTCATAAATGTTTGTTGTATAACATAAGGTATTTATGAGGAATTAGGATCTCAACTTCACTAAAAAACTGGTTTAGGATTTTCTCGTCTACCATAGGAGAGGGCTATGGTACATGATAAAATAATGAGAGACATAAGTAGACTAAAGACCTTATCTAGTTATGAATGTCTACATGAGTGTCTACTACTTCTATTGTTCTTATGTTTTGATTATGCATTATGGCATCTTCACTTTCACTACATTATATTTTGATGCATTTATGTTGATCGGTTCGAACTATGTGGATTGGTTGAACTTGCGATTGGTATTCGCATAGGAGTTGATCTCCTACATTCTCAATTCTCCTGAGCCTGTTAGATCAAGGAAGATGCTTCAAAAGGAAGTGAGAGCCACATAGAGGATATGGTAAATTGACTGTTCGACTCTCAAGTCTATCATATTAGCCTCGATGTGTAATGAGTTGCACAGACAACATGAATAGATGAATCCAGACTGCATACTCCTTAATCTTAAGGAGTTGAATGGAGAGCGGAGCTCAAATTGCTAGATATGAAATATCTAAGCAGTTGTTCTGAACTAGGTTGTCTGAGGCTCATCCATTCAGGTCCAGATTTAGATTATTGACTTGATCATTAGATTGAGTCAATTGGATTTTGAGATGGATGGAGAACTCTATCAAGATCTCATCTTTCAGTCTCTCTCAGACTCTTTGTCCAATGTTTGTGATAATCTTTTATATGAACAAATTGGACAAGTTTCTTGCTAATGCTACTTAACATGGTAAAAGTAGCAGAGAGCCATATCAAGGGTGATAAGGCTCAACTTCTTCTTGTAGACAAGAAGAGTGGCAGGAAGGTTTCAAAGAGGTTGAACTTTAAGGCAAGCATCTTCAAGAGGAGGAAGGCAATGAATGTCCTTTTAAGATATTATCTATTTTTATTATGGCATGTTTATTGATGGAAGTATGAAATATTAGAGAGAAGATATGTTTATCACATTTCTCTGGCACTATCACTTCGGTCTTTTAAGTGAGTCAAGGATAAATAAGTTGTATAAAGAAATTTTTTTGATCCATATAAATTTGAATCATATGGAACTTGTGAATCTTATCTCATTAGTAAGATGACCATATCTCCATTCTTAAGAAATGGAGAAAGGGCAATTGAGTTGTTAGTCCTTGTACATTTATATATATGTGAGCCTATGATAACTCAAGCCAGAGGAGGATATTCCTAATTCATCATCTATATAGATGATTTATCAAGGTTGGATTTATGTTTTTGATGAAACATAAATCCAAATCTTTTTAATAAGTGAAGGAGTATCAGTGTATGGTCGAGAATAAACTGAAAATAGTATCAAAGGTTCTTCGATTTGTTCGAAGAGATGAATACTTATTCGATGAATTTCTTGATCATTAGTCTTTTCTCCCTGATTGGATATCCCCTAATATACTATAGTTGATTGGTGTATTGGATTGAAGGAATTGCACTCTATTGGATATGGTGCGATCTATGATATACTTCATTGATCTTTCAATATTTTTTTGGAGATTTGCTCTAAAAATTATCACATATATTATAAGCAGGATGCCTTCAAAATTATTGCTAGCACTTCATATTTGATATAAAAAAAAGAGATAAATCTTAAATACCTTAAGAATTTGAGGTTGTCCTACTTATGTCAAAAGTGATTTTGGACATAAGTTAAGTGCTAGATTTGAGAAGTAAAAATTTGAAGGTTATTCAAAGAAGAGTATTGGATATTGCTTCTACCATCCTACTCAACAATAGGTATTTATTAGTAGGTATGTCACCTTTTTGAAAAAGATATTTTATCCTAGAAGGAGGTAGTGGGAGAATAATTTGAACTTACAAAAGTTCAAGACCTACAAACTATCCCATAGTCACCTGTGATTAGTTCACAAGGTGATCCTCAACCAAAAGTATCTAAGAGTGAGGTACATCTACAACACACACCTCCTCTCCGTAAGTCAGACAGAGTGCACTTAGCACCTCTATGATGGATTTGTCATTAGGAATGACATCGAGACCTAGATCATTCAGGATTATGATCCATTGATATATACGAAAGTTGTCATGAGAAGAAACTCTAATAGATAGCTAGAAGCCATGAAATCTGAAATGGACTCCATGTAAAGCAATCAAGTGTGATCTTGGTTGACGCTCCTGAGGTTGTGACCCAATAGGCTGCAAATGAATCTTCAAGATGAAGATTGGAGTAGACTGCCAACTTGTAACCTATAAGGTTAGGTTAGTGGTAAACTTTTCAGACAAAGACATGAAGTTGTCTTTAATGAAATTTTCACTAGTGACAATGCTCGAGTCCATTCAGATTATGCTTGCTAAAGTTGCATACTTTGATTCTAAATCTGGCAATTAGATGTCAAAAGTTGATTTTCTTAAAAGTTTATTTTAAAGAATAAGGTTTATTTGATTTAGTCAGAAGAATTTGTCTTCAGTAGGAGGACAAATCAAGTATGCAAGCTAAGTAATCTATTTATGGATTGAAGCAAGACCTGAGGAGTTAGAACATCCATTTTTAATATGATAGTCAAATGAGTTTGGCTTCAGCAAAAGGTGGATAAACCATGTGTGTATGAGAGACAAGTGGAAGTACTATTATCTTCTTAGTTCTATTTATTGATTGAAAATAGTATCCCAGTATTTCAATTAGCCAAAACTTATCTATCTAAAGATGTTTTCTATAAAAGACTTAGATAAAGCATCCTATATACTAGGTATATATAGATCTATAGAGATAAATCTAAAAAGATATTTGGCATGTCCCAGTCTTGGTACATAGACTTTGTATTGAAATGGTTCAACACGGTGGCTAGTAAAAGAGTTTACTTACCTATAAGTTAAGGCATACATCTCTCTCCAAGTAGATGTTAGTTGAGACATCTGAAGAGTGAGAAAGAATGATATCATCCCTTATGCTTTGGATGTGGGATTGATTTTCTATGAGATGCTATGTACTTGGCCTGATAGGGTTTTATGCTTTAGGTATAGCAGTAGATTTTCAGATTGATCCAGAAAAGGATCATTGAAAACAATGAAAATATTCTTAAGTTCTTGAGAAGTACTAAAGATGCTTTCTATTATGTTGAGGATCAGAGTTGAAACTAGAAGGATATTTTGATTCTAACTTTCAATTAGATCCAGATGATAGCAAGTCTCTATCAGGGGTATAGGTTTATCCTGAAAAGTATAATAGTGAGTTAGAAGAGTTTGTAATGAAAATGTAGCTGACTCAACCATGGAGCTAAATTACATTGCTGCTAAGTGAAGTTGCTTACGGAAGTTGGCTAGATTAAGTAGTTCATCTCAGAATTGAGTTTGGTTCAAGAGTTTGAACCAAGGTCTCTTTTGAAACCTAATCACATCCTAAGGTGCTTCCACCTCATTTATGATGAGATTATAGAACGAGTTAATTCAAAGAACAATATAGTAGATCCATTGACCAACATGGCCTTACTACAGTAGCTGTTTGATCGTCATCTCAAGGGTTTGAGATAATTGGATAATTGGCTTTAGTGCCAATAAAGATTGAAAGAATAGTATCCTACAAGCTAATCATATGAGTTCACTAAATTGATCTACTAAAAAAAATATCTCATGGTGCCTTATCTACATGTCAAAAGATGATTCTCTAAGTAGGAGATGTGCAAGTGATTTTTGACCTGAGATCACCATGGCACCTTGTGCACAGAAATTCATATTTTAGTTCATACTCACTTATAATAATTAAGTCATAGATGGGGTATTCTGGATATGAAGAAATGTGTATGAAGGTTTTGAGTAGGTCAACAAAGAATCGATCACTCCTAGCAAGAGGAGTTGTCATCCTATGTATTATCTTCTCTAGATGACTTTGGAAATCTTTAGTCAGAGTAGAATGAATATTAGAGGATTTCTAATATTTCGTCATTGAGTCATTGCTGATTGATGGATAATCAATATAAATATATTAATGAGTCTGATATATTTCCATACTCAAATATATATTTGGGATGCAGGATGATCGAAGGATTGAATTGCACGGTAACCACCACTGAAGGGTATATTTGATATTTCTATCAAATTTTTATCTTCTAGATAGGCATTATATGTTGTTAGATGTTAATCTTGCCTTATAGGTTTTCATGAATTAAGAGGATTTATTCATGAGTCAATTAGAAAGAGTTCTAATTTGACAATGCGGGTTGGCATAGTTTGAACCTTAATCGATTATAAGTGATCTAATCAAATTAGGTTAACTAACATCCGAACCTACTACTGGCTAGATAGAAATTCAAAGGATCACACATATAAAAAATTAGCCAAGGATCCATTTGATATGATTGATTAAAAATTAGATCCAATCAGGGATTCCAGTAAGCATGCTAGCACACGTGGAAACCCTAGCTCCTTGAATCAATTTCGATTTGGGCTTGAATCTTGTAAATTGATCAAATCTAATTTACTTAATGATTAATTAGGGTTTGGATCTGAGTTAGCCTCCAAGGGGCAGCCAAATAAGGCACCCAAATTCCTAGACACACGCCATAATCAAGAGACCCAATCAAGTGGGACTCTAGGCACCCAAATTTTAGGGCGCATGTGACAAGGTTTTTGTCATGAGAAGGATTGGAAATCCTTCTCTGATGGATTTGAAACTCATGTGGCATGAAGCTCAGTGGTTTATCTTCATCAGCATTATTTTTGAGGAATTTATTGGCTTCTATATTTGGCATGGGATGCTAGGAATGTTGACCTATGCGCACAGAAAATTCCTAGATGTGCGAAGGGATGTGAAGACTCCTACTGCCTTAAGCAGAAAGAGGCATCTTCTTAATCAGTTTTTTGCCTTATCTAGATTACCTTTAAATGGTGATGACACATGGAAAATATGAATTGAATCTGATTAAGGAAAGGTCACAAGAAAGGCATCTCTTCAGCAGGTACACGTGCGAGATTTATTGGTCATGCATAGGGTTGCAACTTCTCCTTCTATTTTAAATAGGAGGCATCTTCTGATCAGATATCTTATCTATTTTGAATCATCTTTGAAAGGAGATTCCATGTGGTAATTTTAAAATTTTTTGATCAGTGAATGATGCCTAAAATGTCCTTTCTATGCACGCGCATGTGAGAAGCCTGAAACACTGTATATGCCTCTTCAGAGTCCTTCTGCCAAAGGTCTTATCAAATCTGATAAGAGATTTTTAGATATGCATTTGGAATGGGTTGTGGCACTTCATTAGCACCCTTCTGACACTATTAATAAGGCATGACAAATAGGCTTCGGTGTGGTTTTCTTTTCAAGACAAAGTGCTGTCCAAAGTTCTTCTATTTAGCCTAGGTGTTATGACATAGCCTAGTCATTTTAGGACAAGGGCTAATCCTATTAAATCAATGCTAATGGAGATCTTAGAGGAGGAAATCAAAAAGCCTAAGAAGTATTTTGATGGTTCAAAACATGTGTTGATGGTCGGAATGATTAGATAGAGGCATCGACTTTCAGATGCGAGGCTAGTTGAGTTTTAGGGGCTAGAACTCTTGAAGCAAGACTCAAGTTGGAGCACTATCCTTGATATAGTTCCTGTGTGGATATCGTTGGAGGGCAGACACTTGTGTGCCTGTGAAAATTTAGTAAGACAGGTAACTCTCGATACCTTCTTGTTACATATTGTTCTTTATTTATATTGTCAGGGTGATTACTGGGCTTAAGGGTTTTTGGTGTGCTGAGGTATTTGAATAAAAATTTTAAGCACCAGTGCTTCCACTGCGCTTGCCGAAACCCAACAAAGGCATGGGACGCCAGATAAGGTGAGGCATGTGAGTGATATTTATGACCGTATGAAGAGACGCGAAGACTCCTATTTTATGGAGTAGTGGGCACCATGTTTATGTGATTTCTTTCCTCATTGGATCAGATTTAAATGCTGAATCCACATGTGTTATTTAGAAAATTATTAGATAAATGGAGAGATGCCTACGACTTCCTTTATTGGTCATGCGTGCATGTGAGAGAGTAAGGACCCATGCGGCTCTTCGCATGGAGAGTCCTACCATTTGAATTCCAAGTTAAATGAGGCATCCTTTGCAAACATTCTTGCCATTTGAATTCAAATTCAAATGGGGATATACATGGTAGGTTTTAGGCTAATCTGAAAGGGGAAAGGATGCAGATGTATCCCTTCACTCGGCGCATGCACGTAGGAGAATGAATCATCATATCTAAAACTAAATAAGTCCTTCTACTTGAAGGCTCTCTAATTATCTATTATGGTGATTCAATTGGGATGTGGCTGTTAGATGAGTACCCTAAAAGTCAATTATTGACTGACATATTTTATAATTTTAGCACTTAATTTTATACTTATAATATTTTTATATTAATA
>KE506875.1:15158-25636 GCA_000441515.1 Elaeis oleifera
TTTTATCCCTGCACTGAAAATTGCAACAGTTTATATAGAAGGCTATCGAATAGCTGGTTGCACAGCTGTGAGATCATGCAATCCTAAAATTGCAAGACTATTGGACATGCCATTGTGGACAAGATAATTTAGCCTTCAATCGCTCCCGCAAGATTAGGGGAGTCAGTTACGCCTGAGTTGATCCACTCAGGGTAGATAGCTGTCGCACACATCGAAGAAATAAGTCGACTAAGGTAATAGAGGCAGCTTGTATGCTAAACGGACTGGCGGGCACCTCAACTCTACATAATGGTTGGTGGCTATGGCGGCTCGACGACTTGAAGTAGCCTGCGACACCATGCCGATCCGAGCATTCGCGGTAACCGCCGATCCGAGGTACTTACGGTAACCATCATAACAAAATATTCTATTTTCTCTAGAATCGGAATAGAAATATGACTCCTCCAACTAAACAACTGGAATTCAAGTCACTGATTCTTATTTCCACTCTAGAATCTAACTTCCTCCAATCATATACGCCTACAATGTAACGCCAATAAGGATTTGAATCTAGCATGTCATGTACCATAAAAGATAACTGCCATGGAGCCAAGCTAAGAATTTGGGTTTCTTACTCTTGCTGCTATAAATTAGTGTCTCCCACGGCAATAACCTTCTTCAACTTTTTCTTCTTGTAGTCCGAAAATGATTTTAATAGCAGATGAGTACATGAAAGGTGTAAATATTAAAAAGACAGCATCCCTATCGTTGTTTGCTGTTTTCGTTTCTCAAAGTATATTATCACCTCAAAGATCTTTAGAGGACTTGTTTGGATAATCCTATATAATCCAACGGGATAATAAGACTACAAGTCGAACCAGGCCTACATTTATAGAATTCATAGGAATAGCTCTGGAGTGCATCGGTTCGAATCCGCAGGCTCAGCAGGCCTCTGAGGTATTTTTCTTTCCACCTCTCCCTACAAGAATGGGCTAGAAAGGTCCAGTTAACATGGGCTGGACCAGACCTAATATTCTATAATACTGAGATCTTTTTTCTCCAAATGGACCGGAAAAGATCCAGTTAATATGGGCTGCACCAAACCTTATTTCTATAATACTAAACATCATATTTCCAATCTCGAGGATCTAACGGGATTATCTAAACAAGCCCTAAAAATAACAAAATTAACGATGGTTTGTAACTTCAGCATGAATAGAACAAAAGAACCTGCAAGTCTTGTTCAGCAATAAAATTTCTTAATTGTGCTAGCTCGGGTGTTTTGTTGTTACATGGAAACGAATCATGTGCAACACACCTAGCTTTCCGTATGGAGCTGAAATTCCAGCAATGGCACATTTAAAAGGATGATCCGAAATTACTTCAGTCCAGAAAAAGTCAGAAACCACTTTAACGATGTGGATTCTCCTTCAGCAAACTTGCACCGAACCAAATTAGCCAATAGATAGGAGGGAAGAGATTAGGACAGAAATCGAAAACATAGATATTGAATGAATCTACAATGACAGAACAGTCAGGAACAAATTCACTTGGTAATCCAACTCTGCCATGCAATAATCAACTATTTTTTAAACAAATCATATGTAAAACACTTTTCTGTCTTATCCAACCCTAAATAGATATGCTCGATATAAAGAGTATGTACAGCGGACATCAAAATTCAGGAAAATCTCAAACTCAACAGTTCTTAATTGTCTGAATTATAGAAAGGTAGAAAAATCAGCATGATACTACAACATAAAATTAAAACTGCAAGTCATTTTTGAGCTACATCTCAGCTGGGACAATTATAACATGCATTTTGTCATGCTAAGAACATATTATCCAAGGCATTTGCCAAGCAAGATACACCAACCCAATCCCACTGGAAGCTTTTTTACAGCAAATCCAATTACTGAAACATTGAATTTCGACAACAAGCATAAAACTATCCTAGCAAAATCGACCTGCCTATAACATCCAAGTTTAAGCGTGTAAAAGATGCATAAACCTGGTGATCACAAATTGCACCAAATTTAAGTGGAGATCCACGTGCACATGCAGACATATGAAAACAGATGCCAGTTTCTATTTTAACTTTCCCGTCACACCCCTTTTCTTTAGCTTTTGTTTTCCTTAACTGGGCCTGTGGGTTGGTACCTATCAGGTATCTCTAGCTTTGCTCGCTACTTCAAGCAAAATGGCTGCTTATGTTATTCTTAGCTACATCTCCTTTGTCCTTTCACACCACATCCTGCGAAAGAAGATCCAGGACTCTACTGCATGTATTCTAGTCCACAAGATCAAAGAAGCAAGCCATGAAATGCTTTGGCATTGTATTCAACCACCAGGCATCTTTGAGGCAAAAATGCCTGTTACATCCATCATGTTTATGAACACATATCCACATAATGTGACATTCATTAAGAAACAGGACTGTTAAAGTATACTCCACGACAGAATTTATATACAAAACAGTATTTAACCATGCATTTTATTCTGTAGTCCAAAGACGAGCACCCTGAAATTGAAAGAGAGTATCATTTTTCTAGAATGGTACTGTGTTGCTACAGCTTATGCCAGGATGCAGTATAACCACAATAATGGCAACCAACATTTGTATAGAAGGACACGATAATGTGTTACTGCCTTCCTCTCTTGGAACTGCAACTGGGGCATTTGTATTGCTTAATGTTCTCCGCTCTAGCAGGTGTTATCTTCACACACTTCCCATGGAACCACCTTTCACACACATCACATGCAATCCAGAACTCATTTGAACTGTAGTTGCTACCGCAAATTCCACACAGGGTTTCACTGTGTTCATCATCCTCTTCACTATATTCCTCATCAACTGTTTTTGAATTGTTTTTCAAGTGCCCATCACTTGATCGCTGAACAGAAAAGGAATTTGATCACCATAAAGCAAATAAAAGCAATAAATAGTAATTTTAAAATACCTTACCTTTGTTGAGAGTCTGGATTTACTTCCACTATCCATACCAGATTTGTCTTTTGCTGGTTTCCTATCACCATCAGTCACCACTTCGAATACAGTGGGCAGCTCATTTATCATGCTGAATAAACGTTTTCTGTCAGTTTTGAAGAACAACAGAATCAACCCCCATGGTTCTTGCAGTCATGTGCATTAAACTGCAGCATAGTTCAGATAGGCTTCCAGAAACTTAATAATAGCAATTACAAAACAATCAAATTATAATGCTCAGGTTACAACTATATATGTTAAACAAAACCTAAACTAACTTGGTAATCAACCAGCAACAGTTGGGGCAATTTTGACATCTGAACATCTATAAGCACAAAAGGTCAATCCAACATGCTTCATTAACTAACAAATATTTTGCAACATTGTACAGCTGCCCAACACTTCTAATCTCTTTGCACTGGCTATAAATATAATACTCATTACACATGACAGAAGCTAAAATATTTGAAAGGTCTGATAATGAAAGTATTCATTGCAGTTGACTATTGCAGATTGCTTTCAATAAAAACTTGGGACCAAGCTGATCAGGCTCTGTTTCATCAACCGCACACGCAACAGCCACATAAATTGTTGTAGAAAATAAACTAGTGACCAGACAGACACATTTTATTTAAGAATAACCTATTTATATGTGAAACTGATATTAGTTAATCTTCAGAAAAGGTCAACTATATGATATACAAGCTACAGCTTGATGCCAGGTTTCAGATCCTAGTAGGACGTCCTGCAAAACACCAAGATGGAGTACCATCCCATACGTCAAGACAGGACCGTCCCACCAACATCCTACCATCCTAATCAGGACATCCCTTATCCTAAATGTCAGGACGAAGAGGAATGGTGGTGCGTCCTATTTCATGGGAAAATCAAAACAGCCCCGTCCACAGAATTTAAAATCTTGGCTTTATGTTTAGTGCCAATCCCTATGAATTAGAGTCAACCCACCAAATGATGATTTCTTAAGTTGATTCCTTCTTCCATATAGATCACATATGGATAATCTGGATTTGAATCTGACCTTGTTTGAAACAACAAAAGAAGCAGCGTAAGCTTAGACCTGAAATATTAATGAACCTGCTATTATATATTAATTCAGGTCCACTCGAAAATACTTTTCTTATGCAACTAAATCTTAAGAATCAAGATTAGACATGAAAAAACTATTAACAAAGATGCAGGCCATGTCATCAAGGCTGGCAGTCAGAAAAGAAATAAACAAAGTGACACAGTAACCAGGCAGTCAAGTGATAGATACTGCAACAGGAAAACTTCTGATCCAAACATACGTTGTCCCAGTAAGATAGATAATAATGCCTTATTCAGGAGCTATGTAGAGAACATTCAACAAATTTAGATTTATAAAATATGGTCATTGGGCCCTTTATCTAGAAATTGATGATCATTGAGTATTGCTCATCTCAGCCTTATCTTTTTTATCATGAAAATGTTAAACTAGCATGGTTTCAGACGAATGATCCTGAAAATCTGGGTTAGTGCCTGTCTAGGGGATTGCCTCGGTGTCAAGTATCCCTTTATAACAAAGCTTTCAGGCACTTAACTCTGAATCTTCAGGGTTCTACCTGAGGATCCATATTAGTTTAATACTCTTCTGTTGGTCTAAATGTTATTGGCTATTCACAGTGGCTTGCTGAAACTTCAGGATGGTTGATACTTAGTTCCCAGGAAATGTTCATAGCCATATCCAACTATTCATCTTGGTCACGTTTCATGTTGCGTAGCCAGCATGATAGGTTCAAGGAATTTCGGCATCAGGACAGCTGGTTATAAATTGCCCATCCTTTTCTAGAGCTTTCTAAATTTAAATTTGTGCTATATAGCTCATTGCATCATGATGGGACAGGGTTGATTTGTATTGTGTCATACACAAATAATACATTCTTCAGTAAAGAGTTCTCCCACTGATTATACAAGTTTAACTAGATTGAGTGCATGGGGAATTGCCAGACTCCTTAACTAAGGTGGACTCAGAAGCGCAAATGAAATCAGCACTATATGTGCATAACAGTGTCCAAAGAATATTATGATATAACAACTACAGTGTATCTGTAATGTATTCAACACTAAATTAATGAAGTAGAGTTTGCATGATATCAAAAATTCAAAATCTGAATTATTAAAGGGAAGGAACAAGGCATACTTACAGCAACCGTCTTTCAAAATAAAAGGTGAACAGGGCTGCTTAATTATCATTAAATCACTGAAATAATTGAGCATGTTACATCCAAAGATATCCTCTCGAAAGCATGCTTGGGATCACATTTCAGAGGAGAATATAATTCTTCCATATAAATGCAGTTTTACATGCAAAATGCACAACAGAGTTAAATAATGTAGTAGCAGTGGGACAAGAAAGTAGATTCAGCCTGCAATCTGATTCTTTGGACAAGGCAAGTTTGCTATAGATCCTGATGGTAAAGTACAAGATATCAGTTATTTGTAAGAATATCTAAATGCATTCATGATCACAACCACGTATGATACGTACCTACAACTTTAGCTGGACGTAGACAACTATGCGGACACTAAACTTATTTGACACAGTGCACTTGATGTTTAGTTCATCAAAAGCAAAACTCTGGAGCAGTGGGTGAAGATCCACCTGAGGATTTGTCTGTCTCTACACCACGTGCATCAAATATGGCATGTTCTAGTCAAATGTGGAAACAAACTGGAACCCACTATTGTGTTGTGGAGTTCATGAACCAAATGTCACATTCTAGTTTCAAATTCCTGATGTCTTCACAAGTCTCCTTTTGTCCCAACCTATCAGGTATTGCCACCATGCTTCTCTCAAGAACAACTACAATCCATCATGTTAAATTATTGCATAGTTGTGATCATCTTTAAAAATCAAACAACTATTTAATTAAAACAAGAAAACTACTATTAATCATATCAAAACATGGTGTATTACTATGTCCACATACTTCTTAGTTGCTCTAGCTTCCTACTTCTATTATTCTATAGCACAAAGAAATTTATATAAATCAGATAAATAAATAAGGATATAAAATAATAAATTTGCCTCCACACAACCACTCTTGACATTGCAAGGGCCCTACAACTCCATAACTTCTGATAGTTGCTTAAAATTCAGACTTTTCAAACCAGCTTCCATACCAAGATTCTAAAGTAATCAATCGACTAATTCATCTTAGCCTTGAGATTACCAAATATTACTGTTATACAATGCAAAGATTCCTCTACTTATCTCTGACAACTGAGATATTGCCCCAGTATCTGACATGATTTTCTGCATCTAAGAGACCATCAACTCATCGGTATTGTTTTAAACTCTGCATCTGTTACATAAGCATTTCTTAAGCCTATTACATAAATCCAAAAGGAATTCACCTTTTTCCTCTCATTTTCTTCTTCCTTCTTTCCTTACTGCCATTTTCCTCCTTTCCATGCATTTCTGATGCAGGAGCATAATTTTATTTTTATTAGTTTAACTGTTTTTCTTTTATTTTTTTTAGTCTTTCCTTATGTTATTTGGATTAATAAGTAGTCATGTGATGGTCGTATGACTTTTAATGAGTTTGGATGGATAAAATTAGAAGTTGCTTATGTTTGATCAAGGGTTAAGATCTGCTTATATCAGAAACCCTAGTATAAATAGGTCTTTTAGTCTCTTTGTCATTAGTTATTTTTCTTCTCAATAAATATTATTGGTTTCTCTAAACCCTAGACTATCAAGTCTCTGTTCCAGCTTCAATCTTTCTCAATTCTAGCCTCGTTTTGGTTCTTGTTTGCTATCTTTTTGCCCTCCGATTATGCCAAGCGGTATTAGAGCAAAAAAAGGTCCTAACTTTCAATGAGGATTTTCATTCAGATGCAATGGTTGGACGTGGAAGAGGCAATCAAACCCAGCAAACAGAGTTGGCTCAGATGCGACGTATGATTGAGGATTTGTCGCGGGCTGTTCAAGCCTTGCAGCAGCAAAAACTTATGGAAGCCCGTATGGAGATTCCAGAAGGCGACCACGATCCCTTGGACATGTCGGAAGGTGGTCTTGAGGATAATAGTGATGATGGATTTGATGAAAATCCCTTTCCTAATGCCGGACCAGTGAATAATGCGGTAAGAGATGGATTGGAAGAGCGATTGCTTTATGCCCTAGATTTGAATGGTGGTGGAATAAAGATAGAGGTTGCTGATTTCATGAAAAGATGCATGCGGAAGATTATTTAGATTGGAAAGCTACCGTGGAGAATTATTTGAGTGGAAACCAATGGCAGATCAGAGGAAGGTGCTGTTTGTCAAGCTTAAATTGAAAGGCATAGCGCTTCAATGGTGGAAGAGAGTTGAGGAGCAACGTGCACCACAAGGCAAGCCAAGAATCAGTACTTGGGAGCACATAAAGGTAAGTTGCGAAAGCAATTTTTGCCTGTAGATTATGCCATGGAGTTATCTGAGAAATTTCACTCGCTAAAGCAAAATTCTATGTCAATAGAGGAGTATACATTGGAGTTTAACAACCTTTCTATTAGGGTTGACTTAAGCGAGACTAATGAACAGATGATTTCTCCCTATTTAGCGGGTTTGAATCAATCTATTAGAGACGAGATGGGGGTAGTTCGTTTATTCAATCTTGAAGATGCTCGTCAATATGCTTTAATGGCTGAAAAGCAAGTTGCACATTATGGGACAAGAAGACTAACCTATAGCAAGTTGGCTGGTGGATTTAATGCTGTCCAGAACAATCAGAACGTTCAAACAACTAGTAAAAGCAATCCGGGGGCTGCCATTAGTTACAGATCAAGTTGGAATGCTGAAAGGAGTAATAACGGGAAGAGTTTAATGCCTTATAAAAAATAATGGCTCTAGTAGCAATTTATCTAAGATTGGCAGCAGTTCACAAATTCAGTGTCTTACTTGTGGCGAACATGGACATAGTTCTTATGCTTGTCCACAAAGAAGGGTGCACTTAGCTGAGGCCAAAGAGGAAGGAGATGCAGAAGGAGAACCAATTTATGATGATGATAATGTCACGGATGATGAAGTTGATATGTATCCTGTTCAAGGGGAGTCTTTGGTGGTTCAACAGGTGATGACTATGACAACCAAAGATGAGGAGGAAGATTAGATTGGAAGCGACATAGCATATTCAGAACACGTGTCCTTTGTGGAGGTAAGGTTTGTGATCTAATTATTGATAGTGGAAGCATAGAGAATGTTATTCCAAAGAAACTGTTGAAAGATTGAAGTTACATACAGAGAAGCATCCTAATCCGTCTAAAATTAGGTGGCTTAAGAAGGGCAATGAAATACCAGTGACGTCACAATGTTTGATGAAATTTAGTTTGGTAATGATTCAGATGATAAGGCCTTGTGCGATGTTGTACCTATGGATGCTAGTCACATTCTTTTAGGTTGACATTGACTGTATGATCATGACAAACCAAATACTTATTCCTTTCTAAGAAAAATAAAAAGTTCACATTGCATCCTCTTAAGGAAGATGGTACAGTAGCAGCAACTAGTTCTTTAAAGTGCAGCAAAATTAGTGGTTTGTTGTCTGCGGAAAAGTTTGAAGCGGAAAATGGAGAACTTGCAACTGTGTATGCATTGATTGGCAAGACAACAAGTAATGACCAGCCCATAGAATTAAGTCAAATTCCTCTTAAAGTACAACAAATTTTGGAGGATTTTGCAAAGAGTCAACAGTGATGCCCTACGGGGTTTACTGCCAATGAGGAGCATTCAACATGCCATTGATTTGATTTCTGAAGCATCTTTACCAAACCAACCAGCATACAGAATGCCACCTATGCAGCATGCTAAGATGCAAAAACAAATGGAGTTGTTGACTAAGGGATTGGTGTGAGAGAGCAAAAGTCCTTGCGCTTGTCCAGCTTGCTCAAAGAAGCATGGTTCTTGGAGGATGTGTGGATGGTAGTGCTATAAATAAAATCACTATCAAGTACAAATTTCCCATTCTACATTTGGGGATATGCTTGATCAACTGGCCGGTTCTAAAGTGTTCTCTAAAATCCAGTTGACGAGCGGATATCATCAAATCAAGCTGAGAAGTGGTGATAAATGGAAGACGACATTCAAAACACCTGATGGGCTTTATGAGTGGCTTGTGATGCCATTTGGACTTTCAAATGTGCCAAGCACCTTTATGCGAGTTGTGACTGAGGTACTTAAGCCTTTTTTGAAATCATTTGTTGTTGTTTATTCGACGATATTTTGATTTACAGCCAAAGTGAAGATAAACACTTGAAGCACTTGCATCAAGTTCTCAAAGTTTTCTCTAAGGAGCAACTTTATGTTAATTTGAAGAAGTGAACATTCTTAGACCGCGACGATATTTTGATTTACAGCCAAAGTGAAGATGAACACTTGAAGCACTTGCATCAAGTTCTCAAAGTTTTCTCTAAGGAGCAACTTTATGTTAATTTGAAGAAGTGAACATTCTTAGACCGAGAGGTTGTCTTTCTTGACTTTATTATTTTTGAAGATGGCTTAAAGCCAGATCCTGAGAAGGTGCATGCAATTAAAGAGCGGCCAACACCTCAATCTATCAAGGATGTTGGAAGCTTTCATGGGCTAACTTCTTTCTATCGGAGGTTTATTCAAAATTTCAGCTCTATTATGAGTCCTATCACAAAATGCTTGAAGAAGGACAATTTTGAGTGACCAAATTCAGCTGAAAAGGCTTTTCAACATATTAAAACTATTATGACCGAAGCTCCAGTACTTAACCTGATTTTGAGAAGCTATTTGTCGTGGAGTGTGATGCATCTCATAAGGGGATTGGGGCTGTTCTCAGTCAAGATGGGCAGCCAATAGAATTTTTCAGTGAGAAATTGTCTGATGCTAAACGGTGATATTCAACCTATGGCTTAGAATTCTGTGTTGGTGCGAGCTATTCAATATTGGCAACATTATTTAGCTTATCGTGACTTTGTGGTTTATTCTGATCATCAACTTTTGCGATATTTAAATTCCAAGAAGAAGCTTACTGACAAGCATGCAAAGTGGAGTTCTTTCTGGATGAATTTAATTTTCGTTAAAATACAAGTTGGGAGAATCTAATGTAATAGCATATGCATTGAGCAGATCTTTACTATTAACTATGATGAAAACTCAAGTTACAAGCTATGAAGAGCTCAAAAATCAGTATCAGATTGATCCATATTTCAGCCATATCCTAACTGAGCTGCAGGAGAAACAAGCATAGAAACTTTACCTTAGGACTCGTTGGTTGACAGGAAGTGGAGGGGGGAAGAGACAGCTTCTGAAAAATGGAGAAGTCTCTTATTTGGTTGAATTTTAAGAGAGAGTGAAAAAAGCTCTTCCCATGAGAAGTCACTTCTCACATTTCATGGAAAGTGAAAATCCATAGAGGTAGATTTTGGCACTTTCCATGGGATGAAAAGTGATGGTATTTTTTTCCAAATATCCTTTTAAGATCCATGACTAAGATTTTGCAAAATATCAATGGATGGTTAAGATGAAA